>JAOEGS010014142.1:20795-31280 GCA_025447755.1 Corythornis vintsioides
CTGGAAGGGGCTGCCCAGGGAGGTTGTGGAGTCTCCTGCTCTGGAGACATTCCAGCCCCACCTGGATCTGTTCCTGGATGACTTGGTCTAGGTGATCCTGCTCGGGCAGGGGGGTTGGACTAGATGATCTTCTAGCTCCCTTCCCACCCCTGACATTCTGTGGTTCTGAGAAGGAGGCTTCACAATCTCCCTGGGCAGACTGTTCCAGTGGTCTGTCACTCTCACTGTGAAAAACTTTCTTCTTATGTTTACGTGGAACCTCCTGTGTTCCAGCTTGCACCTGTTGCCCCTTGTCCTATCACTGGGTGTCAGGTTAGTCTTGAGCTGCTACTTCACAGTAGTAGGCAAGCCATGGAGCCATGGTTATCTTGCTCTGTCAGTGAGACCCCAGCTTGTCAGGCAATAACTTTCTCTTAAGATTTGTTGAACCTTGTGCAGTCTGTAGTCTTTAAGTGTCAAGAGGTGCTTCTTGAGAAAACTTTCAGAGACTTTTAGCCTCTGTTGGGAGATTCTTTTAGCACAGCTCACTGAACAGTCTTAAAACGTGAAAGTCTACTTGACTGTCTGCCTTGTCCTTGAATTGGAGAATTATAGGACTAAAAGGTTTCCAGTGCCATTCTTTTTGTGATTATTCATCTTCTCCTACCCAAAAATAGATCCTCTGACCTAAATAAGCTGCATCCATTTGTTGTTTTTAAAGGGTGAAGATGTGACAGCATCTGCTGGAGCTTGCATAGAAAAATAGATATTGCCTTACTGTCTTTTGGTTGACATGTGGGGCTAAGAAGGAGTGTCCAGCAGACAGCTTGTCAGATGTGCTTTGTCTTTCCATCTCCTGCCTTTTATATCTTAAAAATGTTCATTTTTCTCTACTGCGAGACTTGCTTCCAGTAATGACCACACCAAAAGAGTAGATGCCAAGATCTGTTTTAGTGTATTAGCCAAAAGTTTAGTAGAAAACAGACCAGGGAATAAGCCTATGCTTTGTAACGGGCGAAACAATGTCATACAGTATTTCTTTTTTTTCCCTATTTGCATACAGTCCTAGGTTAAGGTACTTTCTAGAGTGACCATGAGGAGACCCAAAATGAAAGTAAAACCTTCTTTAAAGTCTTATCTCACCACCTCTTTCAGCATTAACTTAGATGTAGCAAATGCATTGGCAATGCTTGTGTCTCAGAGTTGCACTGTAGTTTCTTCTGTATTAACACCCAGCTGTTTTCCTCATGGTGGTTCCTGGATTTGTTGAACAGGTAGACATGCTTGCCTTTCATGGTTCTTTTTCTCCTCCCCAACCAGGAGGAAGAGGATGACAGCGCAGGCACAGAAATGAAGATCCTGAGAGGACACTGTGGACCTGTGTATAGCACAAGGTTCCTTTCAGACAGTTCAGGACTCTTATCTTGTTCTGAAGACATGTCCATCCGATACTGGGACCTGGGGAGCTTTACAAACACTGTGTTATACCAAGGGCACGCCTATCCCGTCTGGGATTTGGATATTAGCCCCTGCAGCCTGTACTTTGCCAGCGCTTCCCACGACCGCACCGCCAGGCTCTGGTCGTTCGATCGGACGTACCCGCTGCGAATATACGCCGGGCATTTGGCGGACGTCGACTGCGTCAAGTTCCACCCCAACTCCAACTACCTGGCGACGGGCTCCACGGACAAAACCGTGCGCTTGTGGAGCACTCAGCAGGGCAGCTCGGTGCGGCTCTTCACCGGGCACCGCGGCCCCGTGCTGGCGCTCGCCTTTTCCCCCAGCGGCAAGTACCTGGCGTCGGCGGGCGAAGACCAGCGGCTGAAGCTGTGGGACTTGGCGTCGGGAACGCTTTACAAGGAGCTGAGGGGGCACACGGATAACATCACCAGCCTTACTTTCAGCCCCGACAGCAGTCTGATCGCCTCGGCGTCGATGGACAATTCGGTGCGGGTCTGGGACATCCGGAACACGTACTGCAGCGCCCCCGCAGATGGCTCTTCCAGCGAGCTCGTCGGCGTGTATACCGGGCAGATGAATAACGTGCTGAGCGTACAGTTTATGGCCTGTAATCTTCTTCTAGTGACTGGAATTGCACAAGAAAATCAGGAACATTAACTATTTTTTTTTTTCTTAGGGAAGTGGGTGGGTGTATTGAATGCCAGAGTCCATTGCAAGCTGAGATTACTGACTGTGAAACGCTTCTCTTCCTCTGCCCCCTCGAAAGGCATGCAGATGCTTTACAATGTCTTGCCTACAAAAAGGCCTGTGCTGTTGAATGGAAAAAAGGAGCGGTGAAAATAAGTATATGTCTTGTACTTGTAGGGAAAAGGGGAGTAAGTCCAGTAGTTTTAGGAAATCAAAAGCCTGGTCCAGACAAGTGAAACTGCCAACCAGATGAGCTGCTGACCTGCACTTAAATATCCTGCATTGACTGATGGGCACATCTAACCTACTGTTAACTGTGGCTTCAGTCTACGGAGAACTACTGGCCCAGTGTTTTTTAGTTTGCTTTTTGCTTTCCTGGTATTGCAGAGGACCAGCATTTTGACACCCTTCTATTAAAAGAACATTATGTACTTTCTACAGTGATAGTGGTCCTAAATATTGCAGCTCCCTATAGAACTTCTGAAATATTTTGGACTAGCTAAGTAGAAAATAACATAGTAAGGGGATGGAAGAATGACCTCAGTTAGGGCCCATCTCTGCATTGTCATTTGGGTTTGGTTTCTGGTACTAGCTGTGATATTTGTATTTATGTTCCATTAATTAGGAATCTTTCTGAATCTGGTTGCACTGTATTTTAAAGATAGGAAGACAGTGAGGGCAAAACAGTGGCTTTAAAGGTAATAAAGACCTGCCTTGTCTGGAGGAAGAGCACAATAGAACTGAAGTGGCTATGTTTGGACTCAGAATGGAAACAGGGCATGTCAATCCACCACTGCACCTCACAGAAATATTTCCATAAATGGAAGCTGGCAGTCTAGGGATAGGGGGACGAGGAGAGAGAGACAGACACACACAAAGTGACATGGGAAAAAATAGTATTACTAAATTATTGCGTGTACACAGAGGCAGCTCTGCCAGTGTTGGATTTTTCTCAATGTTGCAATATCAGTTTCTTGGAACACTTGGCGAGATAAATCATCAGCATTTACAACAAGGATCTGCAGAGAAGCACGTTCTAGTTTGTCATTTGGAGAGATTAAATATTTCTGCTTTCTGGAAAGAGTTATTTTGTATTTTGTTTTCTATTAAAAGCATTTAGTTTAAAAAAATAATAATAAATTGTTTGGACCCTTTCTGGGAAACTTGCTCTGACTTGCATGGAAAGGAGCATGGTGCTGCTCCAGCCAGAGCCCGTTTGGCAGATGGAGGCTGAAGCTGGTGGTCTCATCACGTTGTGAATGCTGTTTTCATAGCCCCCTACTTGCTTTCCATAGGGCTGACCTGGCAGGTCATGGAGTAGGGTGTTGAACAGCTTTGTTGATCAACTGAAATGCACATGGAGGATCTGGGGACCCCCTGAGCTTGACACTCTGTACCAGAAGGCCTCATTCTGTAGCATGACTGCCTGACTTTTACTTTGTGGTTTGTTGTTCTAAAATGCCTCTTTTCAAGCAAAAAGCCTGATCCTAATGTCTTCTAGATAGACTGTTGGTATTAGATGATAATTCCCTTCACCTTCCCTCAGACCTTCTGGATTTTTGTCTACTTACATGCTGGTAAATGACCAAAGCCTTTGACCTTTCTGAGATTAGTACTAGTGTCCTGCAGCTCAGCTCTGGGAGCACCAGAAACCGCTCTGTGCACTTGGAGTTCAATGGCACTGCTTGTGTTCTGATGGCTGTATAGCAAAAGTGTGAGAGCTCGATGACCCCGGACCAGGGTCAGGCATTTTGGGGAAAAAAAAAAAAAAGAAAAAAGTGGAAGATGGTTGTATTGCTGATGCTTTGTGCTGTGCAGGTCTCTAGACTAGAGTCCTACAGATCTATTGAGCTGATGCTACTCACCAGACTAAATGCATTGTATCCTTCCACCTGCAGTAATATAGGCTTTTGTTTTGAGTGGTTTTCATTGACTGTGTAGATTCTAGCCCAGAGGTTTCATTATGAAATCTTTTATGAATGCTTTTGTATCATAGCAAAGTACCAAAGTGCTTGGCTGAATGCCTGTGTGAATACCTAAGAAGGATAAGGCTCCCCAGTGTCCACTGGAACTCATTTTGCTGTTTGTTGCCGTATGTCCTGAACAATATTTAGATTTAGAGCAGCTGGACTTTTAGTCCTGAAGCAGAAAAGGGGGAGTTAAAAATAAAAGGCAAGATGGGCAGACACCAGAGTTTCTGTTTAACATCTTCTGTAGTGGAATTGGGCTTTTTAGTAGTTGGGCTATTTTGAAGTATTTTGCATACAAAAGTAACAAGACTCGAGACTTGGGAAGGAAATCCTATTGTATGTAAGACAGAAAAAGTGATTTCTGAGGTCTTGGAAAAACAATAGCACTAATGATGTGCTTCAAATCTGTAAATTTTATATACTGTGTGGACAGTTTTTAGTGCTTGTGGTATGCAAATGTTTGAAAGTAGGAAGCCAGGAGTAATCTAAGCTATAAGAAATATCTCCAGTTGATGGACAGGCTGAATTTCAATTGGGAGGAAAGCATGAGTGGGAGGAAGAAATACCATTAAGTCTAGCAAAATGTGGACCATTATCTCTATTGAATGTGTAGCTTAGAAATAACTCTGCGTTTGTACAGACCCCTTTTTTATTCTGTTCTAAACATACAAAAACCAAAAGCATTTTAAGCTGACATAGTTAAGGACTGAAATATTAATAAGCCTCATATCAGGGACTTTTGCCTCCTGTGAGTCTGTGTGTAATGCAGCTCTCAGTCAGGTAACTGCTCCTTCCCCTGCAGACTGCTTCATGTGCCTCCTGGATGAGGCACTGGGCATGGCATGGTATCAGCCAGTGGCTAACAGGAGATGCTTGAAGAACGAGGGTACACAGACAGCAATTTTACAGTTTACACACCTTCCCTGGCTTACATACCATCTTCTCCAAGTTACTGGCTCTTGATCTTTTGTTTTTTATATTTAATAGACCTCCAAAGCTGCAGGTTATGTATCTTCAATAGCTACTGTTGAAATTAGTTCCATTAATTTTTTTCACCCCTTTTATTAATCATCTAAATACTTGTAGCTTCCACAATTTGCTACAGTGTGAAGTTCTACACCTGATTTTATGAGAGGGAAATGATCTCCTTGGTTTTGACATGTGTTACCTGATAATTTCATTGTGTTCCCTAACCTGATGAATTGATACAAGCAATGAGCAGCAACAGACCCTTTCAAAAGGTGTCAGGTAGTCCAGGCTGCAGTGAGTATAGACAGAGCTGAGGTACATGTCTGTGCTCAGTCACGGAATGCTGATGAAAAACAAACTGCTGCACCCATTCCCAGGTCTGTTTTGAAGTTGTCCTTCTCCCTTTTAACACTGGCATCTCCTGAGCAGCACATTGCCATACTGTTCAGTTTGATTGTCTTCATTTCCCAAACGGTGAAGTTCACCCTGTTCTTCCCCATTCTGGTTCCTTTGTGACAAGGCTGGCCTTACAGTTGTGTCTCCAATCCCAAAACATTGTACAGGAATGATATTTCCATTAACATCCTTTGGATTCACCAAGCCAAAAATAAAAAGGACTTCAGGCCGTTTTGCTAACCTTGTTTTGGCTGCTGCTGACTTTGTTAGTCCTCCAGGCTCACTGGGTTCTTCAACAACGTCCTGAAATGTCCTTCCTTCTGAGTGGTGTCCAGTTGCTCATGGTGAGCCAGGCTCTAAAACAAGACACCAATGTGACAGTTAAATTAACTGCCTGGATGTTTCTTGCCAAAGACTATCCTGTCATGCTGCATGTTAGCTGTAGGGTGGTTTGTTTTGGTTTTTTTTTAAAGTACTGGATAGGAGCCCAAACTGACTGAAATAACTCGACAATGGTCACCACACTCAATGTATTTCATGTGTAAAATGCTAGTAAAATTTGTCTCTGGACAGGTAATCTTTTTTTTAACAAATTGAAATAAGCATTTGGCTTTCTGTTTTCCTGGACACTGCTGTACAACAGCCCTGAGTAACACTTGTTCAAAGGAGGTGGTATATTCCAAGTGCCCAGATTAAGAGAAGTTGTTACCTACCCACTGTCTGTCATCCTGCAGAAATACTCTCTTGGGATGGTGAAATTCTTCAACAAGGGAGCTGTAGAAGCTATTTCTATGACTTGGTATCATAGGTGTTACTCTATAACTAAAAGATGCATCCTGTTTTCAGACTGGAGAAGGGATCAGCTGCATTGAGCTGAGTGTTAGATGGGGAAGACGACTTCCTCAGAAGGCTGCTTTATCAGTAGCTCCACTTTCCTTCCTAGTCCAGAGTTTTTGCAGTTCTATTTCCAATCAAATTTTCTCATCGCATAGGTCTGTGATCTTCAGTGAAGTCATGACCCTCTGTTTATGACAAGCCTGGTAACAGCTGGGGGATCAGCTAAGAACTGGCTTTATGGTGTTTGGTGCTCTACAAATGTAATGGCACAGGGGCTGTGCTCCTCTGACACTTTGCTTGAGACCAGGAGGAAGAAACTATCTGAGCCCCTCTACCCCACCGTCTAAGGCAGGAGGAGGTGTACCAGAATTACCAGCCTAGCTCTGGAGAAGGAGATCAGAGGTGGTGCAGGGGCTTGTGAGTATCAGGGCACAAGGCCCTGATCATGATGGTGTCCAGTTGTATTTCTTCCCTCCCACCCAGTAGCAATACTTCTGTTCACACTGCTGCACACCAAGCAACACCAGAAGCTTCGGTGGGCTAGCAGGGCTGGTCAGGCAACGAAGTAATCAAGCTGCCTTCCTTTCCCTTAAGTTGCTTGTAAATATTTCTTCAATCTATCTTGGGTTTTGGTTTGGTTGTTTTCTTTGTTGCTGTTTGTTTGTTGGTTGTTTTTTTTCCTGTGGTTTAAAATTGTTTAACAAAGGTAGGCTGTAGCATAGTGCCCTACGGGTTTCCACCTGAAAGAAGCCTCTCATCTTATTCTTTGGGATATTTGGGGATATGCTGACACTCACCCCTAATTTGGAAGGTGCCAAATCAGACTCTGTGTTCTTTTTCACACAGTCTAGTGGGCTACCTAGACAGCAGTGAGTGCCACAGCTCCATTCAGTACTCTGAAGTATCCAAAGGCTGGGTTGCATTTCTCAGGAAGTTTCCAGAAGTGATGGAGGAGGGGTAGGTGGACACTAGGGGAAGAAGGCCACTAGATAACAAACCACTCTGGCCAGAAGTCGTTTCTTGGTCTTTGGACAGTACCTTGTTATCTACCTGTGGCCAGCCCTGGACCTGGTTTTGCAATAACTAGTGATGCTTTGTTGCTCACAGAGGGAAAGGACAGTGCAAATAAGGGCAGAAGTTGCTGTGTGTTTGCTTGCAGTGATAAACTGAGGTCATATTGTAAGACAACACTGGACAAACTAATACCAGCTGCATCTGGAAGATGGCCATTTGTCTGGCATCCAGAAAAGCACAGCAAAAATTATATAATGACATCTTTCCCTATAGAGCTAGCACAAATCCTTCTGGAGCTGCATACACCAACGCCAGAAAGCAGCCCAACCCAAACTGCTGCCTCAGGCACCCCACAGTCTGGAGTTGTGTATGTGAGTGTATGTATGTTAACATCACAGCTTCAGCCCCGTGCTGGAGTTGAAAGGAGGCATGTTTGCACAGTTTTTACTCCTTTTTTCTTTTTTTTTTTTTTTCTTTGCATGGGTGAGCAGCTTAGCTGGAGACTTAACATGCTGGACTGTTGTTGCTTTTGCCATTTTTGCTTAAGGCAATAGCAGAGCAATCTGCATGTGGTAAACAAACTGGAAAAGAAGAGCCAGAATTTTAGGCGCTCTCTTTCCTCCTTGTAGGTCCACTAGTGCAAATATTTCATGACCACTTAGGATGACTGTATAACCATCTGGGAGTTTGGGGGTTGTTGTGGTTTTGTATGCTATCCCCACCCCCCCTTGAAGCAAAGTTAAAACAAAGCTTTGCTGTGTGTAAACTTCCCATCATCTTTGCTAGTGGAGGAGGTGGGCATGCTGGGCTGTTTAAAATTTGCTTATTCATGTTATTGTAGGGTTTTTTTATTTTATTACTTCATAATTATTTATTGATTCTCCAGTATGTCTCAAAATAAAATATCCTCTGTTCTCCAATATCCCTCCTCCTGCAGCAGCGTGAGAAACACAGAGGTATAAACAACCTGCCTTCCTGAAGCACTGCTTGTGTTTGTATGGATTGTTTTATTGCCAGTTGGTTGTGCTTCTTACCTGCAAAAACATCCTGACATCTACAAGCAGGGATGCCAAAGACCCTCCCTGTGCACGTTTCTAGTTGAGCTCCTCTGGCTTGGGTGCGCTGTGCACCTGGCACTGGGGACCACATCTGCAATCAGATTTAATTTAACATGTATTGTGAGATTTCAGTGCTCTGGGGTGCTTCGTATGCTTCATTTCAAGCAAGGGCTTTTGCCCTGCAGTGCCCAGTTGATTCTCCTGGCAGATGCAGAGTGGGCTGCAAAATTATTTTTAATGTCATGCATTTCTTTAGCATTTGCAGTTTGTTCTACAACATGTAACCCTATCAGCTTTCATACACACAACTAGCTAACTTGGGGATGGGACAGGCTACACCACCTGAAGCTTTTATGGAAGACAGGAGCTTGTATTTCTTCAAACCTTCCTGAGTATATGCCCTTGTTGCAGTGATGACACCTGCCTCCCTGCCACCTCACCTGTGTTCACTGGTTCCCCTGTGCACCGTCTGGCACCTTGCAGGGGAAGATGGGCAGGGCTGTGTCAGGCTTGGCAATTGCCCCAGCCCTCAGTGTTGCACCCCAGATGCAGGTTTCTGCTCTGTACTTTGTCCCAGCCCCTGGAGCTGTGTGGTGGGCAAGCTGGTAGTGGTGCAGGGGAAGGAGAGTGTCTCTAGCCACAGGGAACGGTGCAGCCCCTGGGGATCACCATGGCCCACACCCTGCAAGGGCGTGTGGTTCCTCACAGCCACAACACGCTCCACTTACCATTCGCCCTACTAACAAAAAAAGTCATTTTATTGGGTCTTCCCCCCTGTTTACGGATGATCTCAAACGGTTTTGCTCCCAAAAACTCCCCTGTTCATGCAGCTTAGGGTTGGTAGGGTCAAGGTGAGTGTCTGTTTCTTGGGAGAGAGCATCTTTGAAACAGATGTTTGAATTCTGGCTATCTCAGCAAGTAAGATCAGAATCTGGGCAGTAATCTGTTGCTGCTTCTAATTTAACTATTAGCTTTTTAAATTATTGGGGTGGGGGGAAGCAGTCTTTTTCATGCCCTTTCCCCATCCAAAAAAAATACAGTTTTTGGTCCTTCTTTCCTCTGCCCTTTGCTGTGTTGGCAGAGGTTGGGATAACAGCTATGAATGTGGAGTCTCCTTCTCTGGAGACACTCAAGACCCGCCTGGATCTGTTCCTGAGTGACTTGGTCCAGGTGCCCCTGCTCTGGCAGGGGGGTTGGACTAGATGATCTTCTAGCTCCCTTCCAACCCCTGACACTCTGTGATTCTGTGAAGGTCTCCTAAAGGCACTGCTGCGGGAGGCAGCAACGCGCTGCACTGCCTTTGGAAAGCGGGAGCGGAGTAGCCAGAAGCAGTGAAACCACCGCAGAACTGGAGACGGGGCCGGCATTCAAGGAAAGATCCGCCCCAGGCCGAGCCCTCCCCGGACGGCGAGCGGACGGCTCAGCGCAGGCCGCGGCTGCTCCCCGAAGGCCGGGCCGGTGCAGGGCGGGCAGCGGGATCCGGCCCCTCCCCGTCTCGTCCCGCCAGCTCCGCTCCTCGCCCGAACAGATCGATTGGTAGCGCCTCCGTGTCGCGGGCAGCTCGCTGGCGCTACAAACGTCCCCCGAGGTGTTCTACGCGGGGAAGCCGCGCGAAAAACTGCCTCATGCCGGGAATCGCCCCGCCCCCTGCTGAAGGCGCCCGCGGCCCGGCCCGCCCCTGACGGAAACTTCGGGCGAGGCGCTCGGAACGAGCGGGAAGTTCATCACTGAACAGCGGGCGTTGCGCGCTCGGAGCCGCTAAAGCCGCTCCTGGTTGGGCTGCAGCGCCCAGGGCACTCGTGCGAAGCGGGGTCAGCAAGAGCCCGGTCCCTGCTGTCCGTGCGCCTGACACTGCTGCTGTGGGCGGCACCTCGGTGCCCAGCCGCGCAGCCCAAAGCCCGTTTGGTGCCTTGCAGCGATGTTTGGTTTAGTTCTGTGAGACACCTCAAGTAGTGGGATGGGATGTTGTTTCAATAGGCAGCTCCTCCTCTCAACCTCAAAGGATGGCAGTGTAAAGGGCAGGGAGGCTGCGTATCACAGAATCACAGTGTCAGGGGTTGGAAGGGAGCTAGAAGATCATCTAGTCCAACCCCCCTGCCAGAGCAGGATCACCT
>JAOEGS010014143.1:0-13367 GCA_025447755.1 Corythornis vintsioides
ATACCAAAAATAATAATAAATAATAATTAATAATAATAATAACTTTCCAAAAACCCTGTCTACTCCTATGCTGAGAGTGTACCCTGCAAAGCACCCGGCAGCCAGCAGGGAGACCTGTCCAATCCCCAGGGACAGTCTCACAGATAAACCAGGTCAGAGAAGTGTTTCCATCCGAGCCAGACAGTGACTAAGAGACGGCATTAATTTGTTACTCAGCCGAAGTTCAAACTTTTCAGCCCCAGAAGAGCCAAAAGCTTGTTCCAAGTGAAAAATAAAATAAAATAAAATAAAATACTGCAGGACACATTCCTTCTCCCTGTCCCAGGAAAACCCAGGGATTCATGATTTCAGGATGGAGCTGACAGCCCTTTCCATACATCACAAGGAATAACAAACTAACCTTGCTGGTTTTCCTTTCACTCCCCAAGCAAAGGCTGTTTGCTGGTCAGAAGAAGAGGAGCATCACGTCCACGCAGCGCTGCACGAGCCCCACGCACTGGGGCTGCAGCAGATCAGATGAGCACAGAAAACAAACATCTGCTCTCAGCACAGGGACTAAAAGAGAGTGCACGAGGGAGCATCCACTTCCCATGTATCACCAGCAGCTATCACAGAAACAGCCTTTTTAGTGATTTTCACCTGTTTGGGCATCCTGAAAATGTCATTTTCAAGGGACAGACTCTGCGCCAGGCAGATCTCATGCCACACCACGTAGGTGCCCCAATGCAGGGTAGGCACCCCCAGCCCACTCTGGTGCTGCAGCCCTCTGGCCCCCAACCCAGGGGGTCTTTTGGTGCCTCACCCTGCTGCCGTAGCTCTGCTGCCTGCAGGCAGAGGATATTTCAACCTGCCCACCTGAAAAAATGCTGTGCAGCGGAGCTCTAATCACATGCATTGCCACAGAGATTGCATCCAGCTTCATCTGGAACACCAGCTTCAGGAAACTAAGAGCAAAAGCTATGTCTATGGTGGGATACAGCCTCCTTGCAAAGAACGTGGCTGAGGTAATGCCATCATTTTCTTTTATAAAAAGATGATGCTTTCTCGCAGGGGTCAGACCTGGGGTTCTGAGGAGCCCTTCAGCTCCAGCATCCCTCTTTGGCAAATACCCAGAGAAGCCACGTCGAGCTGCCGTGTCGCAACCACACCCGGGATGAGAACCCGCACACCCAACTGCTGCCCAGCCCCTTCCGAAACCCCTCTGGTCCCCTCTCCTTCATCACCCAGGACCTGGGGACCAGTCCTACTGCATCGTCTAACAAGAAATTCCTTCGGGAGGGTGGGGTGATGGGAATGCCCAGAGATGCCCTAGCCCCCCGGTAAGGATCCCTCTGGCAGCGTGGTGACACTCCCCATGTCCCCGTGGGGGAAACTTTTCCATGGGGAAAGGGGTTGAGCTGATCCCACCTGCTTTCCAGCAAACCTCCTGCCTGGTGCCCACGCTCACAGCGACCAAGCATGCAAAAAAAAAAAGACTCTTACCTTCCCACAGGGCATCGTCCCGTGGCAGGTGCTGCATGTTGGAAAGGGCTGTGCCACCAGGCAAGTGGCAGGTAACAGCACATCCCTAAAAGCTGCTGCTGCTGCTGCCGGGGCTGTCAGGGCTGGGCAGGGCTCTGCCGCTTCTCCTCCCGCTGCCCACAAGCCCTTCCTTGCTGCACCTACTCCCCGATCCCCACCCTGAGGCTCCCGCCCGTGTCCTCATGCTCACCCCGTCCTCCGCGCACACGGGGAAGCCTTCAAACCCCAGGGAGCTCGGTGGGACAAACCGACCCCCTGAGCCATGAGGGCTCAGCTGTCACAACACTGGATCTGTCCCTCCTCTGGCACGGTCCCTCCGCTGGCACATCCTCCTGCCCTCTGGGGTCTGGGTACCAGTGGCCCCCAGCAGCCAGTGGCCCTCTAGGCTGCTCACAAAGATCTGTTTGCTCTCCTGGACTTTGACATGGCCAGATCAGCAATGTCTTCGTGAACCACGTGAACAAAAGAGCTGCCGTGAATTGACTGTAGTTTTTTGCTAGCAAATCTCTTGGGTATCCCCCTAGTTCTGGTATGAAATCACTCACCATCTCCATAGCGCTCAGAGCTGCACAGAAGCCCCTGCTTCTTCCTTCTCCTCCTCTTCTTCCTTCTCCTCCTCATCCTCCTCCCCTCCCTTGCAGGGCATCCGGGCTCTCCCTGGGGTAGAGGGCAGCAGCCTGTCCCAAGATTCCTATCCAGCCGCCCACAGCCTCTCCCCACAATTACAGGCCTCTGTGGCTGTCCCAGGATAAGTGGCAGTGACAAACCTCGAGGCAACTTCCATAGAAATGTCTCTGTTCAGAGGCAGGTTTATCTGCCCCTTCTTTCTCCTGCCTGGAGAAGAGCATCCCACACACTCCAGCAGCATGGTGATGATGGCAAACAACTAGGCTGAGAGCAGAAAAATGACCTCAACCTGTCCCTAGAAAACAAGGAGACAAGGATTCCCCTGAGATCCTGTGTCACCCCAGCAGCCTCAGTTCCACCAGCCCTTTCCCTGTAAGGACAGTTCTGCAGGGCCAGGGAAGCTGCCCTAGAAACAGCCCGAGGTTTGTGCAAAGCCTCATGCTTGTGAACACACAGTGATCCTTTAATGCTACATCCCAATGGCTACTGGTGTTTTCTCCTAAGGTCCAGGACAATATCTGACTCGCACTGTCTGCCTGTGGCGTGACATGGGTGCTGAGACACTGGGCTGGGCAGTGCTGGCCATGGCCATGGGAGAAGGGCACCTGTACTCCCAAGCTTGGGGTATGGCTGTATCCCAAAGAGGGACAGCCTGGAGGCACTGGTGACACTGGGGGATGTGTTTGATGCCTGTGGGGACATCAGCATTGTGGTCCTCATGACACACTCGCTCCACCTCTTGGGTCTGGTTGCCACAAAAGCCCAGAAACTCCCCACAAACCTCCCCATCCTATGCAAGCAATAAATGACCCTTTTATCCAGTTCCTCCTGTCCCACGGGAGCTAAGGAAGTCACCACCCCTTCCTTTGTCAGTCCCACAGAAGCCCACATAAACCACCTGCTGAGTGGGGTGGCCAGTAACCCCAGTCTGCCCACCTGCATGCCACCCAACAGCTCGCCAGCTGCTGCATCACCACCACGAGATGGTCCCCTCCCCAAGGAGGTAGTTGGCTGCTGTTCTGCCCACTGGTTTTAGGGACATGAGGTGGAAGGACTCCATGCAGGAGCCCCTCTGGTCCAGTGCAAGCTTGGGGCAAGTGAAGAGCACCCAGCTCTCACTGACCAAGCACCATCCACTGATGAACAGAGTCACCTTGAAGTAAATCTGCACACATATCTTTGTGCAGGGTGACAGGGTGAAAGCCAGAAGAAGAACTGACAGAACTGAGTTAAGTGGCTCCTGCATCCAGACCCCAGTTCATTCCAGCAACAGCCAAAACCTACAAAGAAATTTCCATTATATCCTCTGATTTTTGCTGAGGCTTCCTCTGGGCACCACATACCCACGCACGTTAGGAGACAGTCACTGCCCAAATCCAATTTAAGCCAAATAAGATTAAGAAGACACTTAATGAGGATAGAATGACCTGGCAAGCCACAGGCACAGCCAAGGATGGAAAACTCACCCAACAGTGATGTGATCACACAACCCACCCTCAGTTTACCCCCTTGGTGCTGGCAGGTCTGGCAATACCCAGCTCCCACATGGCAGTGGAAGGTCACATATCACACTGATATATATAAATAAATATATATTTCTGCGTTTGGTTTGCTGAAAAGCACAGTTTCCAGTGCTGCTCTCAGGAAACCCAGCACCGTGCTACCTTAGCCAGGGCCAGGATGGGTGAGCAGCAGGAGGAAGACAAGTGCTGCTTTCAGTAGGCCCTGGGGAAGGAGTGCTGCCTGCAGTCAGGAATTAAAGAAATCAATCCTATTTTGTTCACACTCAGCAAACACTCACAAGGGAGTCATGATTAAACCTTACAGATGCTCTTCCCCAAGCCTGGGAAGAAGGCAGCGTTGCTTGTTACCACGGACTGGTCACGGGGTGGCACCGGGGAGCCCTGGGGTGACACGGGGGGGAGCAGGACAGGTGTTGTCCGGGTCAAGAAGGGCGAGTCAGAGCTCAAGGATGCTTGGTTGGGCACATGGGCACAGACAGCTGGAGACAGCAAAGCAAAACATATGCTGGGCCAAGATAAGATGGTGGGAGAGGAGCTGTGGGAGGAGAGGGAAGGTGCAGCCTGAGCTGCTGCCCAACTGCCACCACCTCTCAGCCATGGTGGCACTACTGTGCCACCCCCACCCGGCCTCTGTCCCCAGGAAGCCACTGTGGGATTCCTGGCAGCAGCAGTGGGTACAGCCTCCTGATAGAAAAAAAACGAGTCGGGGAAGACAGTTTTGGGGCAAAAGGGCCCTTTTTGGAGAGGAGGGGAGGAGAGGAAACTCATCAGAAAGAGGGAAGAAAAAGCTGCTGTGTAAGAGACGCAGGAAGACGGGGAAGGCGTGGAGAGGGGGGCAATGTTGGAAAGAAATCCCTGGGGAATTGTGGAGGAGAAGAAAGAGCGTAGACACGAGTCAGAGTGAGAGCCAGAGAGCAGGAAGCGCCTTAACTAGGCTGGAGACAGAGATACTACAAAATGCTGGTGACGTCGCCGCCGGAGCTGCAGCAGTTTCCAAAACAACTCGGGACGCCAGCGCCCGGAGAGGGAGCGGGGAGAAGAGGGAGACGTGGAAACGCCACGGGGGCTCTGAGCTTGCAGGGGATCTGGAACAGAAGCTCGGGCAGCCCGCAGGGCTGAGCCCGCTCCCAGCTCCCCTTCGGTGCGTGCTGGCGGGACGGGCTCTGGGGAGCCCGGCAGGCACGGAGACAGAGGTTATTGTAGAGCCAGGCAGCATCAGAAAGGAAATTCCTGAGGGTGTTTTCCTAATTGACACGTACAATGAAGTTACAGTCCCACAAAGCCCCTTTCTGCAAGAAGGTAAACGTTGGATGCTCCCAAGAAGCGGAGCCAAGGAGTGAGCAACAACAGAGCCGGCGACCCAGAGGAAATAAATCTGCAATAAATGGAAACCACACACGGAGAGTCGTCCCGATGGCAGCGGTGTCGCTCTGCCCCAGCCTGTTCGGATTAGAGGGTTTTATGGCTGGCTTGGCCAGGGGTGGAGGCCGCAGGGGGAGGCCTGCCAAGGCAGCTGGGTAGACTCAGGGCCGCGCACGGAGAGAACAAAATGCGAGAAGCCGGAGAGAACCTCCCCCCCGCCCCCGCCGCGGGCTCGGGTTGTGATGCCCCCCGCCCCGGGGCTGGCCACGCAAAGCTGCCTGGTGTGCCCCCCGGATATATGGCAGCCCCAACAGCCAGTGTGACTCTGAACAAGGAAATTCCTCAGCTGTGCGGACAACCTGGTGATCAAGCGGCTCCTCACCCACAGAATGAAGTAGATTCACCTTCTTTTCAGGCTGGGAGAGTGCAGGGAAGACCTCCACACCCTCCCGGGGCCTGCACAGGACCCTGACATCAAGGACAAATGGCACACTTCCCTAGGAAGCCTTTCTGGAGGCTTCCCTCCTCTGACAGGAGGGTGTCAGACAGACGGGAGAAAGCCATCTTGGTGGCCGTTGCTTGCATCTCCCCTTACGATGCTGCTGAAGCTCAGGAAGATGCCAAACACCCAGGACTGTCGTCACCAGTGCTCCTCAGGAACCACTGTTCCAATGCCCCGTGGCCTAAGGACCCCTTTTGGTGAGGCTGGCCCAGGCACGTGTGTCAAGGTGCCCACTTGCACCACCGTGGTCCAGCTGAGACTGGGAGCTGGTTGATCTCAGCTCTCCTGCCTTTGGACTTGGCTGTGCCGGGTTAATGGTTGGACTCGATCTTGAAGGCCCTTTCCAACCTAAATGATCCTACATGGCAGCCACCCCCACAGCACTCACAACGTTCCCATCCTCCTGATGGCCCCAGAGGCAGTTGAGATGCCCAGAGCAGCAGCTCCTGGCACAACACTGCTGGCACGGGGTTATTTTCAACATGCATCCTCCAGGATCAGAGCTAACCAGGACTTCACAAGCTGCTCTCCCACCATTCCTCTTATCATTCTGATGCCTGCAAGTTTGGGGAAGCTTTGACTTTTCCTGTCTCCCCAAGCCCACGTGTGTGACCAGTGCCACGCTGGGCAAACTACCAATGACTGCCAGCATCTGTGAAGCTTCTTTGGTGCCTGCCTGGTCAAAGTTGAGCCAAGGGCAGTGCTCCCCATCTTTGCTCTCATGACTTTACCTACTGCAAACCTGGAGTCCAGCTGCTCTCCCGGGCCCATTGCCGCTGTTAATTGGCAAAGCTGTGACTGGGGTTGATCCTGGGGGTCAGGTACCCTGCAGAAATCCAGGCCTGGATTCTGACAGGACTCAGGGCTGCCCACAGGCTGCTGTGGTGGGTAACGGGGCTCCCTGCCTCGTGCCAGACACCAGCAGGGCAAGCTGGATTGTCCCTTTGTCCCCAGACCTGTGGCTGAGCAGCAGAGCAGGCTCTGCATACAGCCAGTGTGGCCATGGGTACAACTTGCAAACTTCATCCCCTGGGGAAGGGCAGCGAGACCACAACCTGGCAAGGACACGCAGTAGGTGCCAGCATTGCCATGTCCCCTCTGCACACACCATCTGGCTCAAGAGCTGACAGCACCCGAGGAGCAGGGTGGCAGCAGCAACCACCCCTAGCCTGCCAGCCTCCCTGCAGCCCCTTCCAGTTTCCCCAGTTTAAAACTCACCACAGCTGCTTTCCTGCCCGGGGGCGAGGAGAGCCTGACTCACACACTAGAAGGAATTAATAAGTGAGCAGAGAAGCTGGGCTCATCCCAGGCACCAGGCAGCATGAATCACTGCTTCTCCTGACTGTCTCATGTATTGTTCCAGCACTGAGTCAGTACTGCTGTGCAGGTTAACAAGGGGAGAAATTAAAAGTTATGGCCTATGAAACGCAGCAGCACTGGGAAATTGAAAAAGCAATGCTACTGTAAGAAAGCTAATAGGACTACCCACAGAGTCCCAGAAAAGAAATGCTCTCGGCTCCAGCTCCACAGATGTGCCCCCACCAGAAATCAAACCCTCAGACCTCCAGCACGGGCAGGCTCGCTGCTGGCTGCACCAGCAATGTGCTTTGCAGCAGCTGTTTTCTTCCTCTTTCAAAGCTGCCACCTCTGCATTTATCATGTTAGAGGTACAGTCTCAACGGGGTGACGTGGTCTGGCCGGGCACGCTGCGCACGCATGAGCCCACGCCTTCCCTGCTGCCCCCCCAGTCCACAGCCCTGTCGCTTCCTCCCAAAGTACAACGTGGGATTCTGAAGGCTGAGGAGGAAGAAAAGAGTAGCTCCTGGAGCAAGTTGTGTTTCGGGCAAGGGACCATCCTCCTAGTCAAAGTCCAAAGCTTCCAGTTCCTCTTCGGCTGCCAATCTGCCTGTCCCTGGCAAGGATCAAGCCCTGACTGCTCTTCCCAAGCTTGCTGGCCTGTTTCCCACCCCAAAGCAGCTCCCACCATACGGTGATCCCTCACCAGTGTGAACGGTGGCTGCACGATGGGCCTTGCAAAATAAATCATGCTTCCCCTCAAAATAAAGCAAGAGACTCGTGCACTCAAACTGCTGCTTTAAAAGGCTGGGATGGAGCCTCTCAAGTCCACTTAGGGTCCTCGTTCACTGAGATCTAAATGCTCTGCAACCTGAAAAGCACTGAGCTGATACCTAAGGCAAGTCTATAAAAACCTGGAGAAACAGGAGACCAGAACCTCATCCTGATGGAGCAGAGAGATGAGAAACAGCTTCGGAAGCAGGTCAGCTGCTGGCCTGTCCTTCAACACGAAAACAAATTAGAAACATCTGCTGTGCCTCCAGCAGCTCTTTCTGATCGTATCATCCACAAATGAGTCTCATCCTCCCTTGACACCAGCTAATGAATTGACTTTGAAGATACTGCGTGGCAGCAAGTTCTGCAGGTTAACGCCTCCCCGACGGGAAAGCGCTTCCCTGCGGCGATGCTTCACCTCCTTCCCACCAGCCCTGAGTCGGGTCCTTCTGCCTGACAGAAAGAACGAGAGCTGCTTGAGGGACACCTCACAGTGTCACCCTGCAACTGTCAACCTGACCGTGCCCGGGCTCCCCTGCATCCCAAAGGGATGGTGGCAGCCACTACCCGGCAGCCCCGCGACGTCACCCTGCTCCTGCTGAACGTGGTGGTGGCTCTGGGCAGACTCCAGCGTGAGCCTGCTTGTCCATCATCCAACCCAGTGTCATCCAATCTTCCATGAGCCCAGAAACAGCTAATCTCCATGAACCATCAACTCAAAACAAAAGCTCAAAAACCAGCAAGCACCAGATTTACTCTCATTTTCTCCTACAAGCATCTAATTCAGCTCTAATGGGACAGTTATTATTATATATTAAATGAATGGCAATTGATTATTAAGAGAGTATTCATTGAAACTGGGTAGATGGGTAATAAGATACCTGCCTGTTACATAGCTGTGAAACCACACTGAATATGCTTCTAATGACCAACTGGTATTGACTTAACATTCAATATCCATCACTAAGAAAGGTCTCTCTAGATTTAATAAGCCTCTGTTATTTTATGTTTAATTAAATACCATCCACTATTAAAAACATATTTAACTGAGGTCAAAACCAGTAAAAACTGTATCTTATAACACAGCTGCTAAACCTCAAATATCTTCTTAATGATTAATTGGGATTTAGCACATGATCGCTGTCCTGCTGAGAGCGGGTGGAAACCGGGAGCTCAACCATCCGGGGACCAAAGTGCTTTGCTTCTGCAAACAATTCTGCTGCTTGAAGAGTTTTGCCTAATCAAAATAAAACAGAGCAGTGGGAGCCTCAGTTCCTCCCTAACCAGACTTTGGAGCATTAGGAAGACAGCACAGCTGCTTCCAGGACCGGACAATCCGTGGCCGGCCTGTGCTCCGAGATCTGGGAGCCAAGGGTCCATTCCTGCAGGGTAAGGACATCAGCAGGACCCTTCCGGGTCAGATCTGCCTCAGCTTCAATGCAGAAGCTCTGAGCTCTGGGGGACTCCTCCAGCCTCCTGTCTGCTCGGGATGGGCAGCTGGTACAGTTCAGTGGTTCCTCACACCTACCAGCTTCTCCAGCAGGAGCCAACGGTGCTGGAAAGAAGCTGGAGATGGATTTGTCATGATGGTCCAAAGCCGAGAGACGTTTTCAGGCTAAGGGACAAGTGAGCTCCCAGAATCTTCAAGTGCAAGTCCCATCAGAGGAGCAGACTATGGACAGATGTTTCTGGCACTGCTCTGCACAAGTCATCTCCATACCATCCACAACAGGAAAAATGGAATTCGCACAGCTGCCCAGCCCTGCACACCCACAGCAGAGCCCCCAAAGCACCACACATAGTCTTCATGGCTGGGCACGGGGACAGATGCTGTGGGAAAAGGGTCTCTTGGCAAGGGGGAAATAAACTTGAACAGGGAGCAAGGAGAAATCCAAAGCATGTCGGAAAAAATCCATTCCACCTCAGTGACCTCCCAGAAAATGATTCATTTTTATTGGGGTTTTTTTTTTGTTGTTTTGAAAAGCCCTTGAAAGCAAAATCTGATACTAGCAAAGCATTAAATATAGCAGCACGTACCCACACAGATTTCACAAGACAACAATTTTAAAATAGGAACGGCAAGAATGAATGTGAACACAGAGAAAAATATCAAAAGAGGAAATCCAAGAGGGTCCTTTTCTTCTATTGTTCCCCTCCTAACCTCAGGCACGCTGGGGAAATCGGGGTTGGAGGCACGCTGCTGTCCTGGGAAATGCATCAAGAGTCTGGAATGTGTGCTCAGCACTGGGCAAAGGCAGTGGCAGCCATGCCATGAGCTCAGCTGCTGCACTCGGAGGAACCTCGGTGTGTCAGCCCCGGGCTCCCGGAACGTCACCACGGAGCTCGGCGGCTGGATGGGCTTGGAAATAGCCAAAGATCTACCCCGAAGACACGTCCCGAGACTGAATCATCACCCTGCTCTGAATGACATACCAAAGGGATAAGAAAACATTCCCAGCATCTGACAAGGGCCCGTGCTATGCATGCATGGGGGGGGTGGGGGGTGGGCTCTGGTTATCAACAGCAAGCAGGCAGCTCCGGAGCAAAAACCTCGATGTTATTCAGTGTCTCTGAAAAGAAAAGAGACCTTGGACATCCAAGCACCTTAACTAGAGGGAAGCATTTGAAAGAAGACTTGGGTGGGTGGCTCTCTGCCTTGCAGGAATGCTAGTTAGAGGCTGCCTCCACAGATGCTCCAAGGGGCATGAATGAGAATGATGGCTTGAGAGGATGCTAATGGAATAACCACATCATCAAAGAACCTCCCTCACCCCCCAAATCTCAGCACCAGGAGGAAAGTCCAGTTGGGTTTTATCTCCTCCCCCAAGCAGATGTACATAAACTAATGTACAAACACCTCCTTACTCTTCACAACATCCCTCCCATGAACTAGCCACACCACAAGGGTAAGCAGTCCATGAGAGATACCATCTGAGTTTCTTCAAAGCCATGTAACCAGTTAAGTAAATAACAGAGGTGTCTGTCTGAGGAATATGGTGATTAAGGATGTCTCTGTTTCCAAATCGGCCTTGGAGGCCTTGCTGGAATATTGACTACTGCCCCACGATGCCACGGGGGGAGCTCAACACCTGATGTGTCCTGTCTCCTTCAAGAGAAGTCAGTGGATGTGAAGAATCAGGAGGAGGGCTCTGGAGATGCCTCCCCAGTCCAGTGGAGGAGAGATACCTGCTCCCTACACATTTATCTCTCCTGGACAGTGCAGGAATTTCCTCTTTCCCTTTGTTCAGGCAGAAAATGTTGCTCATCTTAAAGCAAGTTAATCTCACTTTTGACTGACTCTCCATGAAGATACAAGAGCCTTTTGACTGACTCTCCATGAGGATACAAGAGCCTTTACAACCTCATAGTACATCTTGGTATCTACAAATTACTCCTGTGGGGTATGGGAGGTCTCGGAAGCTGCTTCAGATCTTTTCTTTGCATCCTCACAACCCTATAGTTCCCGTGAAAGGTGGCACCTTTTCCACCAACAGAAATATGGCCCCGTGCACATCTTCAGCTTACACTCCAGGCCACGTCTGGTTGAGTACAAATGTTGCCAGGAGGACACTGCACAGCTCAACATAGGCAAAGAGCCTGGGCGACCATCATGGAGATGTGGGATAAGGAAACAGAGATGGGCTGAAGCAGCCTCCATGGAGATCCCTTGGCAAGTTTACTTCTGTAGCAGGAAGTACACTCCTTGGCCCAAAGCTGAGCTGAGGCCAGCCAAGCCCTCTTTGGAGGAAGAGAACCAACACAGGGCTCACGATGGAACCAAATCCTATTTCTGCTGGAGATTTCTGCTGTCACTTGAGAAATACCACCAGGCACGGGCTTGACATCTTCCTTTCTGTGTCTGCCACAGAGGCACCTGCTCCAGTCAACGGCACGTCCAAAGACCCCACTCCTCCTGCCCGCTTCACGCCCCCATCCACACAATCCAACAAGCTGGCAGTGCCCGTCTCTCACCATCACCTAACACAGGCAGCCCGGGCACCCAGCCCCGTCCTCAAATCCCACCCCTGACAAATCCCACCCCTCCTGTTCCCGCGCCTCGGTTTCCCGAAGGAAAACAAGACGGCGAACGCCATCCCAACCCGACCACGGCGACATGGGAGGGAGTCTTAGTGATGCCAGCCTGCCCTGCCTCGGGATCCTCTGCTGCTGCTGTGGAAATTCAGGGCTAGCATTTGTCAGACTCCTCCACGCAGAGGCAGGCAGGCAAAGCCACAGCGCCGCTGGCTTCTCCCGGCCGGCCCCACAAGGGGCAGCAGATGGATCGGCTGCTGCGAAACAGCAACTTCCTTCTTGCTTTCTGCTGGAGTTGAACTGGGGTTTAGGCTGGGATTTGGGTTACGTTTTGTGGCCAGCCTTTCTGGAGACAACCACCCGCCTGCTGCTGGGGGAGTACAAGATGTTGAAAACCATAAGCGGCTGGGTTGGGTTTGCTTGGATTCCAGTTCTTCCCAACATTTAAAATCCTGGGGAAAAAAAAAAAAAGAAAAAAAGAAAAAAACCCAAAATGAATCTATGCTGCTGGGGTGAAAGTTTTGTTTTGGAAGGAAATGTTAGACCGGGGGCAACCGGTTGTCCAGCCAACCAGCTGGGAGCTGGGTTTCCTCCTGCCCTCAGTTGGGCTCTCCTGCACTTTGCCACCAGTTTGCAAGGACAATGATGATGTGCGTGGCCTCCAAGACACCCAGGGGCTTGCAGGCCAAGCAAAGCTCACAGGGAGCCTGCCCTCCACCAAAACCTGACACCACTCTGGAATGTAGAAAATTGCAAATGATACTTTAATTCCACAGTCACTCAACAGTAGCTCCAGCCATGGGAAATGGTGGGAAAGGCTTGGGAGTGCTCGCACGGAGCGTGTCCAGCCCCAGCCTAATCCACCAGGCTGGAAACCTTGTTATCTTGATCAAAACTTCCAGCCCTGTCATGTCACCCTCACCTGCCCATCCTTGAGTCAGCAAGAAACGCTGTGAGCCATCAGCTGGCTCCAGAGCTGCAGGTCAGGCTACACCAGCAGAAAGCAGTGCTGGCAGGAGGGTGCTCATCCTGCCATGGCCACTTCAGAGCCCTCTCCTCCAGACTGGGCATCACTTCATCTCTCCCCTCTCTACCCAGAACACTGTTGTGCTGAGTGGTTTTTTTGGGGGATGATCCCTAATCGGGTCCTGCAGCCCCTGGAAGACTCAAGCTTGGCTGGAGCGAGCCCCGGCTCCCGGCACTAAGCTCTGCCACCTCACTGTCTCCCCGGCTGCCTCCAGCTGCTGCCCCGTGTCTGGAGCTCTGACGGTCGGCGCCGTGGGAGGCCACGGGCCCTGTCCCACCGTGGGGACGTGCTCAGCCACAGCACAGCACCTAAGGAGCCTACAAAACCTGCAGGATCCTCTGCTCCTCCCAGGAACTCAGAGCTTCTGCACTTTCCAACCTTCTCTGCACCTCAAACCCCGCCCCGCAGGGGGACATGCCCAGCACCGACAGATCCGAGGGGTCCCTGAGGTGGTAAAGAGTCAGAATAGACCCAACAAAACCAAATGTGAGAGGACATGGTCAACTCAGAAGGTTCACAGCAGCTCAGGAACTGATTTTAACACCACTTAGTGCACAGCCCAAAGCGTTGGGAGAGGAGAGGGAGGCTCAGCACATCGGGATGAAGGCTGCTCTCAAGTTTCAGGAACTTCCTTCCTTCCTTCCTTCCTTCCTTCCTTCCTTCCTTCCTTCCTTCCTTCCTTCCTTCCTTCCTTCCTTCCTTC
>JAOEGS010014145.1:3189-45663 GCA_025447755.1 Corythornis vintsioides
ATATTCAGATAAAATAGTTCTTTTTAACCCCAAACTATGAATCTATCTTATGATGACAGCAAATCTATTGAAAGAATAAATGAAAGCTCATACCAGAGTAATCTAAAAGTGTATGCTATGAAAATTCTAAAATTATGAGATACTAATAGACTCAGAATCCTAGGGTCATAAAACTAATCTCTTACATAGTAGCAGAGGAAAAGCAGATTTTAAGAAGAGTTTACATCTTAATACTTAAGAAAATAATTTTCTGCTCCCTTAGGTAGCTAGTGACATTAAGTACCTTCCTCCCTCTTGCATAATATCGAAACTGCATCACCTCTGAACAAATCTGCTCATAATTTCAGTTGAAAGAAGCATGTAGCAACACTCAACAGTCTAAATAGAAACTTGGGGAAAAAAAAGGAGAGACAAAGCAGGAGAAATAGAGACAACAGGACGGAAGTAAACCTGACAGACATTTGAAACTTACCAAGTGACAGCTTGGCAGTTCAGGAATGGTCCATGAAGGTTACTGAGCAGCAGAGAGAACTATGTTTTCTCACATTAACTAAAGTGTGCCATGAAATGATAAGAGATACACTTCAAATTCCTATAAACAAGGTGTATTTAGAAAAATATTTACATTTCCTGTTAGCTTTAGAATTTCCACATGGTAGGTAGAATCCATGTAAAGCAAAAAGAAGAATCCAATGTCAGGAGAGGACTTCATGGGAAGAAACCCTTGCAGGGGGGAGAATGACACTATAGAAAATGCTTTTTCCTCCATGGGACACAAGGAATGGGGTAGATGTTGACCTTTCCAGATTACCTGAACAGAGAGTCCATCTTCCTGCCTACCTGATACTTTGCTTTCAGTAGGGTCTTAGTTTATAAACTAGGTTTTTATCACAATATGTTACTGAATCTCTTTGTTGTACCAAGTATTCTTGGATCAATAATATTCTTAGTGAAAGACATTTGGAAGTGACACATTTTCCTTTACATTTACACAAAATCTATAATATGTCTACAGAGCCTATGTATATAAAACAAGTGGTATGGTGGTTAAAAGAAAAGATTTCCAACACTTCTCTGCTACCCTAAAATATGCAATTGGAAAAAATGATAAAAATTCAGAAGTTCAGATGATTTCTTATGTCTCTTCTTCCCTATATCCCATTCCATTTCTCCAAAAATGGAAAATTCTACCAACCAAATACATTGCTGAACTCTTAGCTATGAACACAGCCTTTAAAATAATGACAATCTATTCCATAAATGCAAGTGCGTTCAACTGAAAATTCAGGATAATCACCTCACTTTTAATGCCATGCAGACACTGGTGATTATAAGCTCTGTAGCAAAAAGGCACAAACGAACACAGAGACACACACACTGGCAGGTACGAAACTCGCAGTTACCTTCAATGCAGCAACTACAGAAAACTATGTTACAATATATTACAGCACAGTTAACAGTGCTCAGCAACACTGAAAAAAACCATTCACTTCATCAGCATTAAAAAATTAGAATCACTTAACCTCCCACCTGTTCTAGGATTTCTTACTCATTGCACCATCTCAAATATAATTAACTCACAACATATTGACTTGTACTTTAAAATTCCTGACTTCTCCACAAAACAGGAAATTGTTAACTTAAATGTGAAAAGCTTCATAAAACACACAGATGTTAGAAGAAAAAATAAATAGACAACAGTAATTATAAAACTGAGGCCAGTTTATAACATATATGGAAGACAACTCAATCCGGGAGCAGTGCCATTCAATTTCAAAATGCTGTGAGGAAATACCAGAGGCTAAATTGAAGAAAACTGTACCTAATTTGGGAAAAAAACTTAAAATAACGCAATCTGACTCCCCAGAGCCAGAATACAAGTTATCCTTACACAAGCCCTGATTCTACAACAATAGGTACTCTAGAAGAAAACTCAGCATGCATATTAAGTTCTATAGAGGTAACAAAAAACTTTTCACACTTGTCAGTTTCACAAAAAGAGAAGTGAAAAAAATCTCACATGCTACCCACATTTAGTACCTGGTTTCAAAAGTATCTTTGGCTTTGAAGTATACTGTAGCACAGCACAGATGTTTGGAGAACCAAATCCACTCTTAAGAATCTGAGCAACTTTGTAGACCCCTTTGCTACAATCCAGTATCAATTTTTCACTTAAAGCCATCATTTTTTTCTCCCAAATTCATATATATATTTGTATATGTATATATGTAATTATATATATATAATTTTAATTCTTCAAAATACTAAAGTTTTGAAAAGTCATACGGTTTTTTGTCTTCTTATTAGTCACAGGTCTGGTAGTGGGGACTCCAGATAGTAAGGAAGCTTCTCATGACATATTATGAAAGCTGGATTTTCCACTAGCTCTAATTTTATCTTGCCAAAGTGAGAACCAATGAGATGATCTGCAAGCCAGAGTTTGCTCCAATCTACAAATTCTTCCCTCTCCCTGATACAGACAGGCCCAAACAGCTCTAAGGCAATGGCAACATGTGGGGTGATGAGAGCATACCGTATGTTCTAGGGTTGCCAACACAGCTATGAAGTGCAAGATGAAACCAGTGCACAGCTGCACCTTTTGGAAAGGTTCACAGTAAAAACAGATACTTTAGAGTTAGTACCTGGCAATGACAAGTGGAAATTTAATGATGGAATTTGGCTTCGGATGCTGCTGAGCCAAATATTTCATTACTGCTAGAAGAATGAAAATGAGTATCAAAAAAGAACCTAACTTAAAAATGTAACAATATGCACCACACCAAGGAGATTAATTTCTAAATATTTTACAGGGACTGTAATACTAACATGACTTTAGCTTTGAATCAAGAGCACTCCATGCATGTTCTCCATTTAGCAGAAAGTTTGTACATACATAGTGTGTTTGATAACAGCACAATTCTACAAAGAAGTCTAATATTTCAGAACTCATGTCTTAAGATGATTGTAACCAGCTTACATGTGTGCAGATACACTCTTCACGCAACTGTATCCACTAATGTAATGCATTTGTAAATTTACATATGTAATGGTTTGAAAGTCATATGGTATCTCCAAATATGAATGCTTTTACCAGCACTGAAATTAACCAAACATAAGCATAGTAATGCACAGGAAGAAATGCAAAGGTAAGGGTCATTGTCAAGTAAGTGGTAATAATGCCTCCAACAAGATTAGCCACCAAATGATAAAGAAGCAATGGCTGATCAAGCATCCAAAATTTTGCCAGTGGCACCATCATGCATTACAAACTGTGGACAATGGAGGGTTTTCCACAAAGTTCAACACCCATGCTTGATATTGAGAATTCTGGAAAATGTGGGAGCTGACTTTCATTATTGAAATGCTATTTTTTCAGTAGTTAAACACTCTCCTAGGCATGGGAAATGTATTTTTTTTTTAATGTTCCACTATGATAACCCACCTTCCTTGAAATAAATCTGAATTTCATTAAAGACCTGTAATGGCTGAATTCCTTGTCAGTATACAATGCCAAATTAAAGTGAGAATGCATTGGAAACAAGGGCAGTTGGGCATTCCTGTACAGCATTTAAGACAGTGGTATGAAGTGGTCCTCAGTACTTCTGCATGCTGACTGCTAGCACCCCACAGACCAGAGACAGCAGTGCTACGGGAGACTGCACTGAGAACGTACCCAAAACCATGCCTGTGGAAACACAAGGTTAGATCCTGTAATACTGGAAAGCAGCAGCAGGTGCCTTTGTAGGAGTGACATCATGACCCAACTCTTCCCATGGCCCTGTGGTGGCAGCTGATACAGATGCAATACCTCAGCCATCACAGTCCCCTCGGCACCTGCTTTGGAAGAAGACCACACCAGCTCCAAAACCTGTGAGAGAGTGAAAGGAATCTCACTGACACAAAACTCCTAACTTGTATCAAGAGGGCATAGTCTTAAAAAGTAGAAAGTTCCTGAAGAAAATTTCAGTAGAACAGTATGAAAGATTAAAAAAATAATAAGCCCTGTGGAGAAAGCTTCCATAGAGATCTGTGCTTTGAGTTCAATGCCAGATCAAGACAGAAATGTTGATGCTAGTATTACAAATGAATACCAGAGAGAAATTTACTCTGAGATTCAAGGACCGTAACCTTGTATTGACTTTTGCAGTTTCAGAGACCTTAATGTCATTTACCAAAAGAATATGTAAATGGACTGCTCAGAATTGGCCAACTGTTATTAGAAAAAGGCTTTCACTATGCAAGGATGAAAAGACAAGAAGGTGAAAGTGAAGACAAAGAAGTTTATGACACTATATGTTTCAGAGAAATTGAGGAGTGCAATAGATAGTAAATTCAGCTGCAACTGTTAGAAAATAAAAATACATCTCCTTAGACCCTACTGACCTGAGATTATTTTGTTTGGCTATAGTTAAATTCGCCTAGAGGTTGAAAGCATCACTGAAAACCGCAGGAGGAAAACCTGTGTGGGACTGAATTACCTTCTCCAGCACTTGTTTCATTAGAAAGATTTTAAAAGACAACTCTATTCATGGAAAAATATGAAAGGGATTTAAGCTTCAGTGAATTCGACACAACATTACACATGGCTTAATAGTTCTGTCTACATTACTTTTATTTTTATCAGATGTCATCAATAAGGCAGACTGGAGTCAGAATACCAAAAAAACTTGGGCAACCAAAGGACACTAGATATGGGAGAAATTAAAAGATGTGAATACTATCCAAGCACTAGAAAAAGGTATGGGCTGGCCCATCAACACTATCAGCCTTCAGGTTGTCAAGAAGCCCATTTTTCTGGGGGAAGAAAAATGTCTGCAAGTCATCCTTATATGACTGGAGTACAACCGGGAAGCTGGATGAAAATGCTGCTAATTCTAAAATACTTCAATATTATGAGGTCAGCATATATTATTGGTTAGTAAGTGTTGTGTATGAACTAGAAGTCAAAAACCCAACTTTATTTGGATGTATTCTGCTAATGGTACACTGCAGATTTTAGCCACAGATGGAAATACAAATCTGTACTGAAAAAATTATTTACCACATCAGCTGTCATCTCTCTTTTTCCTTCATCTTCAGTGAAGAAACATCTGAATAAAGAGAACACCCCTCCTAGGGTATCTCAATGACAACATATAACCCCCATGGATAAACAGTACTCTGTTAATATGCTTCTGGAATTTCAAAAGCCTTTCAAAGCATCCATTATTTCTTCTTTGATCCTACATAAGTAATACAGAGTCACAAGAAATTTTCCAAGGTCCTTATTCCAAAGGATGATGACTGCAGGAGTTTTCACCAGCATGGCATTCTGAACTCCAGTCAGTCCCAGTTTACTGCCTGCCCAAAATGCAAAGCAGGCATCTCCAGAATTCTCTTGCATGAAGTAGGTACTGACAACACCACCTATAAGCTTGAAAAGGGGGATTTCAAACTCACTTCTGTAGAATAATGTACACAATAATTATGTGGCACCTAAGAATAAGGTAAGGTAGTAATTTTTTTCAGGAGGACAAATATATGTATATTATGATTGGCCATTTAGAGTCCAACCCACAGAGTCTATAAGGGTCAGAATAAAAACTGAGTGTTTTATCCTGGCTGTCATAACATGTCAAAAAAGGGACCTGAATAAATCAATGCTGTTAAATGAGACAAATCAAATACTTTGCCTCGATACTTTCAAGGGTTATCAGTATGTATATGCGAGCAATGATCTGCTTTATATAATATCTCATGGTGATTATTCAGGAAGTTTTGGGAGCCATACGAATTAATTCTTCTCTTCATCCCTATTAATAAAGTTCCACCAGCTGCACTGTTAGGGATAAAAAGAATAAGGGGCAGCTCTGGGAACAGAAGGGAAACAAACTGAGATAAATACAGATTAGTGGAAGAAAACAACCTATAAACAATAGATGGCAGAACTAGACAGAATGAAGCTTTGATTTCATACAGGAAGTTATACTTTATAATGTACCAATTCTACTTAAAAAAATCTGGAATCTCTTTACCCTTCTCTGACACAAAAATGAATGCTTGTCATAGAACTGCTGCCTTAATCAATAGAGAATTCCTCTAATACAAAACAAAATGAAAGTGCAGAGAGTAAGAAAAAAAAAGCAGATGGTGTCTGGCTTGGGGAAAGTTTAGCTGCGCAAATAAGAAGAAAACCACCAATCAACACAGAGTACTATATTTCTTTATAATAGTTTAATACTTTTAATTGTGGCTGGTAATCATGTTTCACACTTTTTAATTTAATGTTTCATAAAGCCATATTTCTATCATCTGTTGAAAGGGAAGTGATACTGTCTGTACCGGTAAGCAATTCTGTACATAATATTCTACCAGATTAAACCTTAGTAATGTCATGAATTATGAGCTGTCAGGCACTTTTCTCATCTGCTGCAATATATACTTCTTAGAAATAGGAGCTATAAATAAGACAACAGATGTTCTTTGTTGGCTTCAATTGAAGCACGTATAATTTTTAAAAAGCAGCCTATAACTAAGACTGTTATAAAGACAGTATTCTGCTTCCCTCTATGGGTGAGCTTTTGTAATACTCCTTTTCAAACTAGAACTGAATTTAGGATTTGAAATGGCTGCAACTATTTTCAGTTAATACTCACATAATTAGAGAAACAAGCAGACCTGTTCTGAGGAAAAATTGCAAGGCTTACGAAAAAAAATATCAAGTATTCCTGCATGCAGTACACCACATTATAATGTCACACATTAATGCTTAAATTGCAGAAGACATGCTCCTAATCCAAGGAAGAGATAAAAAAACCCTCCTGATTATTCAACTGTTCTTTCAAAGAACTGTGTGATAAGCAGAAAGAGTAAAATAAGAAGTAAGCACAAATGTAGTAAAAGATTCTTTTCTGCTTCTAGGCAGAGGGTACCCAATAAGCTGAGGAGCAAAGAGTAGCTCAGGACAGACTGAAGGGGGCCTACAGGAAGGCTGGAGAGGGGCTGTTTACAAGGGCCTCTAGTGAAAGGGCAAGGGGCAATGAGTTTAAATTAGAGTAGATTTAGACTGGATATCAGGAAGAAGTACTTTACCTTGAAGGTGGTAGAACAGTGGAATAGACTCCTGAGGGAGGAGGGCTCCATCCCTGTTGATATTCAAGGTGAGGTTGGACAAGGCTCTGAGCAGCCTGGTGTAGTTGAGGGTATCCTTGCTCACTGCAATGGGGCTGGACTAGATGGCCTTTGGAGGTCCCTTCCAGCCCTAAACATTCTATGAATGACAATCAGGCTGACACTGGGTCTTCAATATTGCTGGTGTTCAGGAGAGGTGCCTCTCACCTCCTTCCCATGGTCAGGATCATGAGTCATGGCTAGGAGCTTCCCATGCTTTTTTCAGGGATGGCAAAATGACGTGTAATTCCCTCTTACTCCTCATTTTCAGGCATCACCATAAGCCCTGTGTGATGTGCTGGAGCATAGTGGGTAGCAGTGCTCTCAAAGTCCCTAAGAGCATCATTTTACACTGAAGAGTAGGTTAATACCTCTAAACAGAACAAGTCAGCCTGCTACCCAGAGCATGACTCTAAGAACAGAGGAAGAAAATATTTTAATAAGCCAACACCTATTTTTTCATGTCTTGATGATGTCTGCAGGCTTCCTCTCAGCAATTTTCAGTCAGAGAAATATTAGCAGATGACAGGTAAAATGGTGTGGGTACCAAGTTACTGCATCTCCACAAGCAAGGAGGTGACAGAAGTGACAGCAAGGGAAGGACAGGACAAGGGCAACCAAGAAACTGGACTCAGTGAACTTCAAAACACTGCCTTTTTTGTCAAGTGAGGCTTGTTACATCCCCTCCTTCTCCTTCAGGACTGCTGGTCTAGGGCTAGAAAAGATTCATAGATTCATAGAAAAGAGCTGAGCTCTAAGAGAAATTGAGTAATCCTAACCAGTTCTCCTCAGAGATAATCACTGGCAATGAAAAACCATTACAGATTCTGGCACTGGCTTGGCATGAAACCATATATGATATAAAGAAAGAAAATATATGACCCTGAACATTCAAGTGTAGTGTGGATAGTAGGTGTGAGGAAAAACTACGTTCCAGTGGCAACTGCATCTTGTGACCTAATTATCAGCTTCCAAGTGCAACCTTCAGGGTTATTGTCATTAAACAACATCTAAAAGCCCAAACAATACCACCCTTACCAATCTTATGATAAACTAAGCTATCTCCTAGAGTTGATGCCAGCTGCTTTACCACACTCTTCCTCATCTTTCCCAGGGATATTAAAGCCATTATATTAATTATGTAAACTTTTTTTTTTTTTTTTAGTAAAAGCATAATCTATTTTAAAGAGACTATATGGAAGTTAATATATTTAAAGTTTTTTTACTACAATGAATCTACAAGGAATCATCAGCAAAGGTCCCTCTGATGCCTGCCACACTACACAGACACACAAACAAAGCTACGTTAAGAGAGCATCAAGACCACAAGGTCAAGCACTAAAAATTTATTCAAAACTTTGTTCCTTTAGTAAGGAACTAAGGCTGCATGTCAAAATTCAGTTCTTGCTTTCCACTTAAAGTACCCTGTCCACTTCAGCGCACAAAGTGTAGTGCCCTCAAGGGCCAGAATATAGCTGAAGAGCTGAATTATTTATTACCTGCAGCATTACCCAGATTGTACATGGTCATCCACTAGGCTCATGTTCTCCTGTTTACTTTACTCTCCAACCCTGAATTTTCTATTATCTCATCTCAATTCAGCTTCCCATGCAAGATGACTTTGCTCTACAACTTGTTTTCGAGTTCTTCCTAGCAAGTGGGAAATGAAGTAACGGGCAGTTGCTCCTGGAAACCACTGTCAAGTAAGAGAGAAAGAGATGCCCATCTTTTAAGAGAGGGAATTCTGAGATATATCTCTAGAAGCACTTGAAAATTTTTGTTTTGAATAGACAGTGGAGAGCCATAGTGAGATGATTTTTATGTTCTCCTTTGGGTGGATCTTCAGAGACAGAGTGAGAGGTTTTAGTGGTGAACTGGCAATGCTGGGTTAACAGCTGAACTTGATGATATTCAAGATGTTTTCCTACAAAAATTATTCTATGATTACTGTCCAGGAACATTGTTTACCTAAAAAAGTAGTGACATGTATTTTCCTCTGAATACTTTGGCATTAACCTGAGAAGATTACTAACCTCAGTTCCCTTTCCACATAGCCATGGTGATGATTACTAACAGAGCTCAAGTAACTGAGACAGGAATTCTGTATAGACATTCACTGTGAGATACCAGGGATGCTAGGACTCGCAGAATGAACTGTTTCACCTGTAAAGGATCCCTGTTCCTTAGTGCTGTTCCCTTTTTTTGGTTTTTTTTTTTTTTTTGGTAGCATGAGGTTGTTTCTTTTGCAAGGACATGCCTGGTTTGTGGTAGCAACTCTGCTTGAGAATAGTATTTTAAAATGTTGATTTTTTTATTCAACAATAATAATACATAAAAATTCAGAACAGTTTGTTGTTTTGCTCTGAAAGAAATCTTTGGTTTGCTACCTTTTTGATGTCAAGAAACTAATGGGAGAGAAAACAAATCCCCCTCAAACTATCTATGGGCAAGCACTGGAGGAAAAGAATAATCACTAGTGAAAAAAAAAAAAAGAAAAAAAAAGAAAAAAAAGATAATGTGTATTACTGTGCTTGAGAAGTCAAGTTGTTTAGATATGGAAGATTTACATAAAAGTACAGGCGGAAGCTGCTGACAGATAAAAGCCAAAACAGCTCCTTTATCTTTTGGGAATTATGGGAAACATTGGTAAGCACACAGAAAGTTAAAAATAATGAGTGCATAGCAGTCGCTCTAGAAAAAAATGCAAACAATGGTAACAGCAGTCCAGCAACAGAAAGATCTTTTTATTATGGAAGCTAAGGTATTTCAAATCAAGCCTTTTTTCTTCTTATTTAAAAAACAAACAAACAAACAAACACAAACAACACCACCAAAAAAAACCAAAACCAACCAACCAAAAACCAAAACCAAAACAAAGAAAGCTTAGGGCTCTAGCTGTAGCAATAGAAACAGCAATATTGAAAGGCAATCTTCTAAGAAAGTAAAACTGGGTTAATCCTTCCAGCTATTAAACTGTGGGCTGATGTGACATAGATACAGAAACAACAACATTATTAGGAAATTCCTGAGCTGGATCTAAAGAGAGTTAATCCCACCATCGTCTTTCATTTCAGATGAAGAAGAAAACACTAAATATGTATGTAATAAGATTTTTTGACCCATACTGTACACCTGTTGAGATTTTTCTGCAATGTCAGCATTAATTTCTCATTGCAATCCATTTCACATTATCAAGATAATATACAAAAAGGACATCACAGAATATGAAGTAGAATTACAGCATCACAGAATGTTAGAGGCTGGGAGGGATCTCTGAAGATAACATTGAGCCCAACCCTCCAGGATAACCCACAGCATGCCACACAGGAAAATATATATAAATAGGTTTTGAAAGTCTCTGGAGAAGGAGACTCTACAGCCTCTCTGGGCAGCCTGTTCCAGTGCTTCACCACTCTTACTGTGAAGAAGTTGTTCCTTATGTTGAAATTTCCTGTGTTCCAGTTTGTGATCATTGCTCCTGGTCCTATCACAGGGCACCACTGAAAAGAGACTGGCACCTTCTATTTGACACCCACCCTTCAGATATTTGTAAACATTAATAATATCCGCTCTAAGTCTTCATTTTTCCAGTCTAAACAGCCCCAGGGCTTTCAGCCTTTCCTCATAAGAGAGATGTCTCAGTTCCTTAATCATCTTCGTATCCTCTACTGCACTCTAGTATTTATCTCCCTCTTGAACTGGGGAGACCAGAGTTGAACACAATATTCCAAACATGGTCTCAGAGCATACATACTTAATGCAAGAATTTGAGGACTTATCCTATATAAATGACTGTTCACACTCCACTGCTAAAGTAATTTTAATTTAGACCTCATCAGTTACAGTGGTGAATGAATTTCATGGACTTTTACAAAGTAGTCATGGTCTCAATTGGCTGGCTAACTGCAACTGGACAAAGACCTTCATTTTCTGTACTGTCCAACACACTGCATTGAAGAAATTCATATGTTGAAAATCAGTTTATAACAAGTGCAAAAAAAATACTTTAGAGTAACAAAAAAAGATTGTGTTAATGAAAATCTGTCTGGTTTTCTATTATTGTCTGCAAGACAAAGATTAACTGAAGTCAGGGTAAGGAGGTATGGAACGGGATTCAGTCTGCATTGGAATTATTCTGTTGTGAAGAAATTAAAATCAAGAGGCTGTCTTTAAGAAAATGTAAGCATAATTCTAAACACTTCAACTTCGAGAAATCCCTTTGCAACCTCTAAGCAATCCTACAGTGTTAAAGAGCATTTTTGGGTGTAAAACAAATCAGTATGTGTCCCTCTTGAAAAAAAGCAATGTGTTGTGAAGGAGTGAGACTGAGCAGAGGAGTCTGAAGTAACTGCAAAATTATATTTTTTAAGTGGTCTTGCAAAGCCTGAACTGCAAGAGGGGCTGTGCAAACTGGAAAAATATGTGCATCTGGTTAAAAACTGATGTGTTCCCTGTGATTTTTAATTCAGGTGGATCAAATGAAAGCTGCCTTTCCAAGGAAGAAGACAGGGAGGCAGAAGTTCTTTTTATGTCCTATACAAAGACACAAGAGGTGATCCAGAAGCACTGACTGCTGCTTTCCTCTCTTACCTCTGCCACCAGACAGCTGCCCTACACTGGCCTATGCCAGCACAGGCATATGTTCTTTGGATGTTCTCAGATTTCCCTGTAGAAAATTGATGGGGAGCAGGATCAATGCTCAAGTTGACTGTCTCTAAACTTAGGGGAATACTGAGTGTGTATAAATGAGCATGCCAAGAAATATTAATCTGTTGAACATTTAAGTGCTGAAAGTGTACAGAGCTTCTATAGGTCATGCACAGAAAAAACCCAAAACAGTTTTTCTATTCTGCTCCTGCCAAGAAAAGTTAGTCTTATAATTCATCCATATCTGAAAATATAAGAGCACTATCTATACATCTGTCTCTATTTCCACATACATACAAATAGAGCTTAAAGCTACAATCACTCATTTGTTTCAGAATGTTGATTATAGGATGCAATAAAGAAGTAAAAAAATGCATCCTTAACTTGCACAGGATTTCACCAAACATGTGAAAAGATCTTTCAGCTATGACTCACCAACAAATAGGTGGAGGTTTGTGAGTCTAAAAGGCTGCTGGATGGAAAACTAACTTATCTTTCACACTGGCCAACAAGGACTGGGAACTGGCTGCTATTCTGTCAAAAGGCCAGGTATATCCTGATTGTTTTCCTGCTATAATACTGGGGGGAAAAAACAAAACAAAACAAAACAAAACACAGAAAGAAAGGAAAAAAAAAAAAAGATAAAAAAAAAGGAAGATTCACATGTCTATGTTTAGTTATTGTGCTTCAGATGAACCCCTTGGTCATCCTGCCAAAAATAGAACCAGTCACCTTTATTTGATCCTACCAAATGGGAACATCTCTTGAACCTACCAATGGGAACACATTTTTCCCCTTTTAAAGGAATTTACTGATTTATTTATTTAAAGAAGAAAAAATGTCTCACTTGACTCCCAGGTGGAGAATCCTTACAAAAAAAGAGTTCCCTGATGAGAACAGAGGTAAGAAGAATGCATTAATTCTAAATTTACCAGATTTTTCTTATGACTCCCTGGTTTTAAGCATAATTCATATGAACTGCCTGCTACATCAGAACAAGTATCTTCCTACCTATCTCTCCTTCCAATTTTACTCTTCCAAAAGCAGGAAAAACTTACATATTAATTAGCTCAGTCATGGCATCTTCAGAGAACTTTATTCACAATGTAGGGGAATTTAGCTAGGCACTAACAACATGGAAACTTTAATGAGAGACCTTGGTTTACTAACAATGTAGCAACAGTGTGGTGGGATGCTTTCATGCAATACAATTAGGCAGGACGGCCTATCTCAGTGACCTTGACGATAAGTAGCTAAGTGCAAAAGATCCAGCCTGGACCACGTCTGTGGCAGGAGAAAGTGCCAGGAAAACTACAGAGCATGCGCAAGGAACGATGGTCAAAAGTTTAGTTGTGAGGAAGCCTCTTCACAGAATCACAGAATGTTAGGGGTTGGAAAGGACCTAGAAGATCATCTAGTCCAACCCCCCTGCCACAGCACGATCACCTAGACCAAGTCACACAGGAACACATCCAGGCGGGTTTTAAATGTCTCCAGAGAAAGAGACTCCACAACCTCCCTGGGCAGCCTGTTCCAGAGCTCTGTCACCCTCACTGAGAAAAAGTTTTTCCCTGTGCTTCACCCTCAAAGACCCCTGACAAACACTACCAGAATTTATTGTGCCTGCTCAGAGGCGGAGACCTCATCTGCACGTGAAGAGGGGATAGATAATACAAATGTATAGGCGATTTGCCAGAGGGCACGTACATTTATGGTGGGAATACCAACCCCCATCCCCCACCCATCCCCGCCGTGCATCCAGCACTGAATAAACATAAACATAAACACACCTGCTGTACAATCTGAATAAACAATGTGAATAAACATAAACTTACCTGCTGTACCAACTGTGGAGTCTGTTCCACGAGTCACTGATCGCAAACTAAAGCTCCTCAAAAACGGTAGATGCAGCAGACAGCTGGTGTAATTCATCTAAGCTGTACTGTGCTACCACAAGATACCTAATTCTTGCAGGACTCAGAACTCCTAATTAACAGAAGTCTGATGTCTCCCAGAGGCTTCTAATACTTCAGGGTAAATGTGCCACTAATAGCCCCTTGTAGAGAGATCAGTATGAGCAATCATCTACATCTATGACTTGTTTTAAGGGAAACACTTGGTTTTGGTTGGGGTTTTTTTGTTGTTGTTGGTTGGTTGGAGTTTTTTCGGGGGGGGGGGGTTATGTTCGCTTGTTTATTAAAAATAGCATAGAAAAAAATATCTCAGGGGAGCCAGTCCTTCTGCTTCTCTTTTTCTTGTGTTTCACTACATCAGGCAGCTTCCCACATTGCAAACCTTGGTCTCAAACTGACAAGTCTTAGGAGACAGAGAGGGACAGATGGTTATTCTAATGACATTCACCTAGTAATAAATAATGCAAAGGACCAAGTGAACATTCTAATCTGTGCTGCCTGAAATTGCAATAGGACCTAGCTTGAGCAAGAAAGTGAGGCCACAGCTGTAGAGACCTCTCTGGACACATGTATTCAACTTGTTTGGCTGCTGCTTCTAAAACCTTGCAGGATAGTTTAGTTCTAAACTACTATGTAAAAAAGACTGGATTGTTTCTTTGTATTGGTTTAGGTTTATGTCCCCAAAATAGTTACAAATTACATATCACTAAATTACATACAGAAATGTAACATATACTGGGAGTCAATTTGCATCAAGGGAATTGAGACTAAGAACAGTTTCAGAGCCTGTTAAGAGTGTGCACTTATGGCATGGTCTGACTGTTTTTTAAAACTTCAAAGTAAGCTGCTTTCTTTTTATTATTATTATTATTATTATTATTTGAGTCATGAAAACAAACATGAAGTAAAGATTTCTCACAGGCTGCAAACAAATGACCAAATCATGCTTAACAAGACAGAAAACTCATATTTTCCAGAACATTAAATTCATATTGAAATGAGAGAACTTCATGCTTTTATTTCTGCTGGGTATCAACTTGAGCCCAACAGAACAAATGGGAACCACATTTAAGCCTACTTTTTCCTGATGACTTTATAGCTTCCCCATGCTTTCTCCACATTACATGTTCTCTCTCTCTCAGCATTTGGTCTCTTTCTCCTTCAGGCATTCTGTAATCCTGCCAGCCAAAGAGCTTTGCTTTTAATAAGTAGATCTGCCAACTTAAACACCAGTCTCCTAAGGCAATCAAATAAAGAAACACACATGTATGTACTTGCACATAATCTGTCAAATGCCTCTCTAGCCCACTACAGATGTTTTTTGCAATTTGAAGTTTTCATAGGAGCATGCATTCATACACTCTTAATTTCCAAAGATCAAATGACACAGTTCTTCAGCATTCTGTGTCTTGTTTGCACATACAAATGAAATGACCCTGCAATTTCTCTATCACTATCTCTAATACATGAAATACGAAAAACTTAAAACCAGAAAGATTGTGCAGCCCACTTCATATGGAGAGAAAATATGCTTAATTTCTCTGACTTGGCATAGAGGTCTGGTGTAAGACAGCAAAGATTCATCTGCAGCAGAATGCTCTCCTCATGTTTCTTGTGTTTCTGGAAAGTTAATGAACAACCCATTCCCAGGTGTCATGAGTATTTTTCGTATGTCCTCCATTACTCATCTATCATCCACACTGAAGCTGTCTTGGTTTCTACTTTCTAAACTACTATTTCCCAAAAAAAGAAATCTAATGTATGATACTACCAATACAGTTACCCAGGAAAAAGCTGTCAAAACAGGATGAGGTTGCACTGCCATACCTCTTGATTACATAAGATTGCAGTTTATAGCATGTCAGAATAAAGATGGTAGCAAAAGCATCTTTCTAATAAATAAGTTTACTGGTTAATATTAGAAAACTAAAATCAAGCTTCAAATACACTAATTTACTATAAAAAGTCACCATTTTAAAAAATGCCTTCATTGTGTATCACAACTACGACACTGGACAAAAAAGCAAAACTACCAGAGATGCACCATAAAAACCTAAAGCAAAAAGTACATAAAACATGCATGTCCCTGGAACGTGTATTTCTGTTGCAGGACATGCTTTAAACGTCCAACAATGTACTGACAAATTTAAACTTCGGATTTTCAGAATCAGAAAACAAGTGAGACAACAACAAATTATGTCACTATATCTGTTGAATCTGTGCAATCACACTCAAATAATTCTTTAGCTTTTGATACTTGTATTTGGATTCCAACTGGTGAAGCTGGATGATGCAGGCAGAGGTATGCCAGGAAGATCTGTTCTGCAAGGAATTGTCTCAGACACCCAGTACTCAGTAACTGAAGCCAGCCGTGGAGTAAGCAGATGGTACTGATTCCTTGTGACAAATAAAGCCTTACGCTGTCAAACCGAATGTAGTTATGGTTTCTGGTTTTAGTTATCTCAGTGAACATTTAAGTGTTAGAGCTACGAGTTCTTTAAGCTAAGAATTTTTTCCCCAGTTTCAGCTTTTTGAAGTTTTTCACAAGACCTCCCTATTACAGATATTAACCTTGAACTATCTTAAAACACAACTTGTTGGTTTTTTAATTACTTTTTTGGTTTACATAATTTCTTACAGGAATCATGATACCACCTTTGTTCACAACAGCACCTTGAAGATGACAATATTTGTGAATATTAAGCTCCATTAAGTTGTTATCAGGCATGTCTCTGGAAGAGCAGAGGAAACCTGTTTCCAAAGCGAAGCCTGAAAGCTGTGAAGAAAAAGTGGCTTAAGACCACAAACTAAACAGCCAGAATGAAGCAATCCTCATTCAGTGAAGAACTCAACCACGAACAAAGCAAGAATAAGTGGGAATAGGGGTCAGGCAACTATGTAATTAAAAACTGTATCAGATGGCATACACAATGAGAAGGTATAATTACATGTACAACTACAAGTCTCAGAAGTGTAGTTTTGCAACCTTAGCATTGTTCTCCTACTACAGTAATTCACTGTATATATGCACATGCATCAAGGTAATAAAACTTTATCATAAATCTAATAATTTGTTACAATAAAGAATATAAAATAAAAAATGTCAGCATATCACTTTCTCAATTATATAAAACCTTTATTACCATTCTACTAGTTAACCAAACAGGCAGCTCTAAGAAAAAAAATACATCCTTGCCAAAGTATCAGCTTGGAGCAATTTCTTCTTACGCACTAGTGAAAAGAACTGAATATAAGGAAACAAACTAAACAGCTTGATGAAAATAATATCTATACTATCACCACAAAATCCAGTTAAATGTGTATGTGTCCCAACTGAAGAGATTTCTACTACTAAATTTACAATTCTTACTACAGAATGGACATACAAAAGGCTATGTAACTTAAGTAATCTACATTAAGTATGTACTAAAAGGAGGAGTTTGGACTAAGTGGGAACACGCTTTAAATCTATGTAGAACTAATGAGCTCGATACAGCAATTACTAACTGAAATTCCATGCCCTGCAGTAGCCCAGGATCTCAAAAGAGATGCTCATAATAGTGTTTCCCTTCCTTGTCTTTGAAATCCATGAAAGGACAGTCAGACACAGTTCTTTGTATCAGTGTTTATCATCTAATATTTCCTGCACATTTATATTATATACAATCTGGTATATTACAATCCCTTCAGAACAGAGCTAGCATGTGTGCTTCAAACCCTATAGGCAATGGAAATTTTGCCTGAGAAGTGAGAGTAAGAACTGAGGGATTTGTCTCAGTGCTGCCACCAATTTAAGGAAAGCAGACCATCAGCCTGCTGCTTATGAATGTCTTTTAAGTAAACAAATAAACCCCAACCTTGTATTAATTTTTTTTAACATCTGTACTTCTGAACATCAGTACTTTAAAATAATCTTATTTTAAATTTTAATCCAAAGAGATTTTGAATAAATCATTTTTTAAAGTCCGTTTATAAGGGAGCAGATCACATTAACAAGCTTGGGCATGTTCCATCTTAACTACTGGATAACTTACTGCAGTATTTGATTTGAGTGGCTATGTAGACCAGACAATGAAAAGCAAAAAAAAAAAAAAAAAAACCAAACCCAAAACCATAGCCATTCTCATCTTATTGGTGTGTTCTTACTGTGTCATAATAAAACCCTAGATATTTGTCTTAGAGGAAACATCTGGAGAAAAAGCATAACAGACAGTAACTGTCTTCCCCTTTTTTTCTAAACTGTATATGCAACTCAAAGTCTTGCATCTTAAATCACTAGGGAAGGCACCCACAGTCCTTTGTCAGTGCAAGTTTTAGTACTGAAGTCATAAGAGACTTTTAACTATCACTATGTGAGTAGTCCAAAGCAATGATTACTGTTACAAACAACAGAGGAGCACCATACAGTGATAATTCTCCCAAAAACCAGAAGGCAGCTGAAAAGAAGTAAGACTTCATGATGATTTACTTTGTAGTAAATGTTGTTAAACCAGTGATTTGATATAACCCTTGAAGTTTCATTATAACAATGGGATAGTGAAAATCTCTCATTTCACACAGGGGGCTGCAGTTTACACAAACTACCAGGTTTTTGGAGTTGTCAGCACTAAGTTTGACCCAAGAGGAAGTTAGAAAAACATGAATCCATTGGGGAATGCATGCTAATCTTTCAACCAACAGTAATAAATTATAAATACATCAGAGCAAAAAGAATTCAAACATTCATCCTTCTCAGCCCTTAAGGACCCCTCACTGAGAGAACAGAAGTCCTTTATTTCCAGATATTTGAGATAAAGTTCTTGCTACTGTTTTGAATATGTGCTCCCTAACACCTTCTCTATTAACCAAGTGAGATTGTGAGGACCCCTAAAAAAGCCATTTATTCTCAGAACTGGCTTGCACAGAACAAATGCCCTCCCTAAATCTTTCTGTCCGTAGTTTATGTAGGCTAACAACTAGCTATGCTATTCCAGCTTCAGAACAATGGAGTACATTTGGCCTGGCAAGAATACATCCTAAATTATCCTCAAACATCTGTACAGATTTGACTCCAAAGTACCCAAAATAACTTCCTTCAAAATGTCAAAGGATGACATTTTTTGATGTTTCTCTCAAGGGAACAGCTATATTGCAAACAGTACAATAAACATCAAATTTGATCTTGAGAATAAGTTTTACGAGGACAAGATGAGGGAGCTGGGGATACTTAGTCTGAAGAAAAGAAGGCTGAGGGGAGAGCTTCTCACTTTCTACAACTACCTGAGAGGAGGCTGTAGAGAGGTTGTTCTCATAAGTCACAACTGATGGAATGAGAGGAAATAGCCTCAAGTTACGCCAAGGGAGGTGTAACCGAATGGGTTATCAAAGCCTGGAACAGGCTGCCCAGGGAAGTCATTAAATTGCCATCCCTGGATGTATTTCAAAGCTGTCTAGATATAGTGCTCAAGGTTATGGTGTAGTAGTGGTCCCGGTAGGGTGAGATAATGGTTGGACTTGACGATCATCTTAAAGGTCTTTTCCAACCATAGAAATTCTGTAATTCTGTGAAATGAAGAATGAAAGACTGCATTACAAAGAGAAGTACAAAACCTGCTCAACCAAAAGCGTCCTGTTTCAGCAGAGTTCCCAAAGAGTGTCAGCCTCTCACAGAACACTTACACATCATCACAGATGGGAAGACTATGGGAGCAGATCACACCTCACTGCACCCCTCAGAGCCCTGGAGCCTTGTAGCACTTAGCAGACCACAACAGGGTAGATGCTCCTCAAGCATGTGCTTGTCAACTAGAAGGAAAGCAGTAATGATGGTGGGCTTTCCCATGGCCTCTGTTCTTCCTTCTTTGTTCTAAACAGCTGTGTCTCAGTGAGAAGGCAATTCAAGGCTAAGTTCATAAAACAAACAGATGATTCCTTGTTTTCATCCAAGTGCAGCACATGAAAAGTTGTGACTTAGCAATAAAGGATGCAAACTGTGTGGTCACAGTGACACATGAAAGTAGGAAAAGGACTGCAAATCTTTGCCATTTACTCCTTATTTCTGGAACATTTCCAATAGAAAGACAAGGAAACCAGACACAGCTGTGCAGTCTTATCTACCACTGCACATAATTAGTGGTTTCTTTTATTAATTCCCTAATTTAAGCCCTTTGTTCTACCTCCAGCCAAAAACAGTTTAGGAAGAGAACATAAATTAAAAGGTAGCCTTCCCTTTGGGAAAGACTGCTGGAGAATCTGTAACATGCTTTGAAACATAGATCTGCAGCGTCTGATACCATTTAAAAGTTTAGTTGCCAAGAATAGTCCTTCCATGCTTATCTGCTACCTACCAAGTAGTATGAGGAAATCTAGGAAGAAATTGGTGAAACTTAAGTTTACTCTCCTAACTACAACAAATAAATTCCACTGTTTTATCTATAGACAGGACTCTAGAGAAAAAACTGGTGAAAGACCTTAAGTTTACTTTCCTAACTCCAACAAATAAATTCCACTGTTTTATCTATAGACAGGACATACAAAACTGGTGATGCCATGCCTTAAGGGAGGTGCAATTTCTCCTTGGACTACAGATCTCAGGTTGCACTCAGGTCTCCCTTCTTTCCCAGCTGGTGAGCAGGTGGCTAAGGCATGGGAGTGCTCAGACATGCTGCATCCAACAAATCTGATCCCACAATGGAAAAAGAGCATGGAAAAGACCCCTCGAATTACACCAATCTGATGCGTTTAAGTGGAATAGTTTGGCTTTTGGCAGTATCTTTACATTTTTAAGTGTGCGTGTTTTTTGGAAGGAAGAATGAAAACCTTAAAGGAAAGCAGATTTAACTTTGCCTGGCTTTCCAAACACAGCAACTCAATTTAAAGGGGAAAAAAACCCCCAAAGAAACAGAAAAGCAAAAGGAAAATAAATAAATAAAGCACAGGGTAAAATTATTCTATGTTCCCTATCTGCTGAAAAATACAGTAGCTGCTCAGGAGCTTCTGGAAACTGAGCAGACGAGAAGTAAATGCAGTTCCTGCAGCAGGTCTGCAGGAACATCTTCCCATATCAGATACCATCAAGCAATCTGCCAGCATGGCTGGTAACTGGCATGTCCAGAACTGCTAAGGTTAGATCTGACTGCTTGCCCTCAACATCCACAGTCTCTATTGAAGAAACTATCTCAGATGTTTACCTCTGAGAAAAACGTTTAACAGAAAATTATGCCAAGCATATACAAACATTAATTGGATTATACAAGCAAATTGTCTGGCAGCTAACTGAACTGTTAAAGAGCCTTTTCATCATTCATGGCACAGTTTATATAGTAATTTTGAAATACAAGGTAGTCTTAAAAGATACATTTTAAGTGTAGAAACCATACACACATCTTTAATTAGCTCAGGGCAGTATTGTGTTTTTCAAAGTCTGTACTGAGGATTTTGATTTTGCATCCTTATTACCTGATAAGCTGACAGTGTAAATATTATTTTTAAATGCTGTCTTACATGCAAACTGTCTTATAAAGGCGATCAATATGTGAAAATAAAGAAGTGTTCGGGCGATGTTCTTGTGGACTGCTGCATACAGCATTCACAAAAAACTGAACAAAAGGCAGTCAAGTTCATACAAAAAGTTACAACTGTTAACACTTTATCAACAGACTTCAGGCAATGTCCAAGGATGCAGGCATTTTTAAAAGAAAGTGCGAAAAATGGTACTATGTAACAAAAGGAAAAAGATCTCTTCTGTTGAGGAAATCACAAAACAGGATTGTATTTTAGATATCTGTTTTGCTGAAAGCATAAATGGAAGTTAGCAAATAACAACCACAGGTTTTTGCTTTTTTTTTCAGGATTTTTTTTTGTTTGTTTGCTTTTCTTTTGTAAGCCAAAAATTCCCTTTAATATCTCCTAAGTACCTAGATTCTCACCAAAGTATTCTCAGGTCTTAAAATGTTTCTCCAGTCAAAATATTTATTTTAAATCCTGTAATTCCCCCTGTCATTCTTAGCTAAGAAAATAAAGCAGTTCTTTGTATTCTAGCCATCAGATTGATTTCATGGATGTTAATCATAGAAAGCAGCTTTGGAGCAAGACACAGATGTGAAAGGGCGCACAACCAGCTGCAGTTACAACACCTGTGTTCTTTCACAAAAGAAAATATGGATGCATATATGGCATCACAAAACTATTTAAGTGGGCATGGTTATTTGCTCAGGGTGCAGAGTGATCCATTCTTGGCAAATACTTAGCATCATGTGTTGCTGAAACTCACAAGCTGATGTTATCTTATACAAGCCTAGTTTAGAAGGATTTGTTAAACAGTTCTTTTCAGATGTACCTGGATCACAGCTACAGGAACAGATCAGGGTGATGCCAAGGGAGAGGGGCAGGCCACTTCACCTTTGCCTTCTTTTAAATCTGCCCCAGGAGCATTCATGTCATCAGGGGTATTAACAGACTGAATCAGTATTAAAGAAGGCTCAAGAAAGGTAAGCAACCTGACTCAACACCTTTGTAACTACAGATAAGTGTACACAAAGGTGTGATTCAAAAACAGGCAAATATTTCTTATAGTATCAAAACAGAAAGGTCTCACTCTGTCAGTTTCTTAAACTATATAATAAAAAACCCACTATTTTTGGACTGACTGTTATAGCTGGGGGAAAAAAGTTGCCACACAAACCTTTTCAGGTCTGAGGTCATCTTTGGAGATCAAAAGGGGCTTCTGTGTGCCACAAGTAATATATTTTTCCCAGAAATATCAACTGGCCAATTAAAATACTATTTCCATAAGTGCTCTTGCTTTTAGTCTTATCCTTAAACGATTAAAACACAAGATGGAAGACTAGTTCTGAAGCTTCTTCCTTCCTCTTGCTTCCTTCCTTCTCTACCAGCAGGTGGGGACACACATCAACCATGAACTTGCCCAGGTCCACTGTTAATATGCAATTTGTAATAGTATTTGAAAGCATAGCCCTAGGCAATCTGTGATGCTTGCAAAGACCTTCTTAGCTACTATCATCCTGATTTTATCATTGTGAAAAAAATATACACTGCCTCCCTTCAATACAATATGGAAAATCTGTTTTCATTAGGTGGCAAGAACTCTGTTTGCAGATTCATGCATTCATCTAGAAGCTAGATATCTGGTTTGTACACCAAGAAGCATGACCAGAAGGCTGGCGAGGTTCTCTGGAAGGAATGTGACCTATTTCTCAGTGCATGTCAAAAGCGGCCAACTTGTGAAGTTCCTGTTTGCAGGTCAATTCTGATGACTGCAGCAGGACCAAGGCTTACACTCTGGACTTTTTAGAATTAATCCAAGGGCTTTCTCAGGTAGCAAATACATTTGCCAAATGAGATAGTGACTCATCACTTCACCCCATAATTTCCTTTTTCCATTTGCCTAAATGAGGAGAGATTATGACTGTTTTCTTTCCAGCAGAGGTTTGAGGCTCACTGCATTCCACTCACTCTTATATCCCCTAACATAGGAAAGAAAATAATTTTCAGAAACACAATCATTCTACTGGCTTTATGGAAAAAAATAATGGAATTTATTTGTTGGAGTTAGGAGAGTAAACTTAAGTTCTTTCACCAATTATTCCTACAGTATATTCAGTTTAACCATGCACAAAGGTTTCTATATCACAGAATCACAGAATGATTTGACTGGAAGAGACCTTCAAGATCATCAAGTCCAGCCATTAACCCTACACTGCCAATGTCCCTAAACCATGTCCCCCAGTACCACATATATGCTCTCTATCAGCCTGGATTTTTGTCAGACATTGCATAACCTGGTCTCTGTAAGGAAAGAGTTTCCAAATGTTCCATGTCACTATCTTTCCGTAATTTGCTGATCTGTTATCTGTTATTCAAGAGAAAAAAAGTAAAGAAGGGTGGTGTTCTCTTTTAAAAATATATTTTTTTTTTAATTTATTTTATAGTTTCCTCACAAAAAGCAGGAGCTTTGGAATTATTTTAGATTCTAAAGGAGCTGAAATAGTATGAAGTGTCAACATACACAAACCTTTTAAGTTACACGGGAGGTTGCAAGAAGCTCAACATTCTAACAGACAAATTATTCTTATAGAGGTCAGGCCTACCCTTCTGCAATCTGACCTTTATTGCAAAGTGGGCATTTAGCATTTCATGATAAATCTGAAAGTATTTCTGTCTCTCAATCAAATCTTTATGTTTTCAAAGTCTGCTTAAAATTACCCTTCAGAAAACAGGTAGCAAAATAATATTATACTCCAATCAGATGAGCTGAATCAAAGTTCACAAAACTCAGCTGAACTCAGCGCAGCCTAAATACTTTTCAAAAAGTTGGGTGAGACAAAACAGAGGAACCAACATCATGCAGTGCCATTTTTTTTAAAAATAAGCATTTTATTGAGAAAAAAAAAATAATAATCTTCACTGTTTCACATGAACTTCAGATATCTAGTGAAGGGCATAAAGATGACCCTATGCTGGATCTGCACTGTTGCAAGTGACTTGATAGTTGCTGCAGAGGCCAGTCACCCCTGCCAGGTGGAGCAGAACCCTGGGAAAAAGGCAGCTGGTGCTATTGAGAGTCTCACTCCAGCCCTAGCTCTGACTTGCACCAGGCCTGAAACTGAAAGGTGCTAGAAAGTTTCTGTTGCTCTTCTATCTCCTTTGTTTCTATATATTTTCAGATTAAATTGAAAGAACAAGCCCCACAAACTTGGGAAAAAAAAAAATCTACTTCTTTATTGACAACAGTAAGGGGAACACATGCAAAATGCAACAGTCCTGAATTTCAGTCAAGAAGCTCCAGTTCTAGTCTTGACCAATGGCTCTACAAATTTAAATAGGTCATGGAAGAAATCAAAATCTGTGGAAAGATCTTATCTAAGTGTTGTAATAAATAAATGAATGTTGGAACTGGAGACCACCACCACCAGTTTTATTTGTTTTCAGTTTGGCTTTTCATTTTTAAAGAGCTTCCTAGCTATAATTAAGACTGTGATTGTATACAACACTTGCCTTATGTACAACTTTGCCCATGTCACCAGCCTCATTGATGGCAAAATCTGTTCAGATGTCTGTAATTGTGTATGAGTAACACACACCATTGTGAATACTGGCAGCCTTGTGCCTAATTGTTTTGGTTTAGATAAATAATCTGGGCATTGATGAGTGCCAGATCAGGCTTAACAAGGACAGGGGGAAAAAAAAGCCACCAAAAAAACCACACACATACACAAAAACCAAAACAAAACCAAGACAAATCAAACAAAAACCACACAAAACAAAACACCAATACATTTAGAATAATGAAGTATTAGTGCAAATTATTTTAAAGTATTTTCATTTAAAAAAATAAATCTATGTATGTCATGAAATGAAAATAATGTACATTACTATATACATAATCTTTAAAATCTCCAATTAAGTTTCTGATATTCTTCATTAACATATACACAATAGTGTACATACAGAATTGACACTTCACAGAATTAAGTGTATGGATGTACAAATAACAGAGGTACATCTAAGTAGGCTGCTTCAGTTTCCCATTAATTTGTCACAGTTAGAAACTGCTGTGAATCAAAATGAAGTACTGAGAATGTAAACTTGACTGTATTTGGTTAAGCAAGTTTCATACTGTGCATTAATTTACTGCAATACATTCTAGAGAATGTATTGTGTAGAGAGAAGTATCATCCTGGGAAGAATCTTCTGGCCCACTGCCCACTACATTGGCTGCTGGACAATATCAACCGTGTTATTCTCTGCATAAAATCATAACATAGAAAAACAGTGAGGTCACCTGAAAGTCAAACATACATAGCTACATTACTCTTTATGTGAACTATATTCCTGCTTACACCTTTGGTTTCACTGTAGGTAGAACTTCTTGTATCATTTTGCTCATGACAAAATTTCATTTTGTTTTATTATAATATTTTTCAGTGCAACATTTCCAAATTTGCTTCTAATTTTTAAAGTGTCCTTTGCCTTAGTTCTTTACAGTAAGAAGACCTGTAAAGGGAACGCATTATTATTTTTCCCAACTTCTTTTAATTAAACACATTACTTAGAAAGCAATTAAACCTAACTTGGTCTATTTGGAATTCAAATTTCAGTGTTTCCCCTAATTCTGTTGAAAGGGGTCTTCTCCAGGATCCTAGGGCATTACTGAAGGAGCCTAGCCTTTCACTTGAAGCTTAAAAACTAATTCAAAAGGAATTACAGGAAATTAACTTTTTTTTATCTTCAGAAAAATACAAGGCCAGATTGCAAGCTGATTCTTAAACATTTTTAAGCACCACAGAATCACATGTACAGCCTTTCGAGATTAATATTCAGTTATAAATTAGCACATTTCCTTGTTTCAAATTGCCCAGTCCCTATCTATTAAAAATATAACACATCATATGTAAATGGCACCCTGCCTGAAGTCAAAAAGCTTCAGTTTAGGAGAGCGCTAGCCACTAAGGTTTGAATCAGCATCTCATCCCAAGGGAACAGAAAAGTAGAGCCCCCCAGATGTGCAGTGGAATTTCCCAGAGCATCACCTAGCAGCTGAAACTCCTATAAATGTGAGATACAAATCCAGTCCTGCGGAAGGTTCTGAAACTGCAAGATTAACACCAGAACTTCCAGCACAGCCTTGTAGCAAGCTCACAGCAGAGAGCTGTGAACAGGAGCATCATGCAAGCATCAGTACAGACATAAAGCAATTTACAAAACACTACTTCAAAAAATAATAAATGCATAAAAGCCTGAGATCCCAGTTACTTCACCACAGCATGCACGTGTAAAGAGTAAGATTTTCTTTCCATCCTCTACCTCTCAAAATGACCTGTCAGCACTGAGGTGTCTTATCCAAAGAGCCATATTTACTCTGCTGTTCCATATGACAGAGACTATTCTCTTCACAGGCAGGTTAAGAAAAAAAGTCAGTGTTACCCGATTAGCACTTATTAATATCTAACACAAGGAATGATCAGAGAAGTGAGAGTTTTCTTTCAAAGGCAAAAATGCTATTTTCAGAACTAACATAAGAAACCATAAGAATCTAATGACTAGAGGCTGAGAGTTCAAGGACTTAAGAAACAGATTCACTATAACCTAAAATGCCACTACACTCCCATCTGCCCCTACTTTCATCCTAACAACAATATAAACCTGAACATAATACACTTGCGATTTTTGAGTGCTTAAGGATATTGCTATATAAAACAGTTAAGATTTACCCTCTATTAATACCTGACAATCTATTAATGCTTCTGCCAGGTTTCCGCTTGGTTTCCACACATTTACTACAGTTCCATTCCTATCTCTGTTGATTATCTGCACAGATGAATATAAACTAAAAGACACAGTGGGCTGAAGGCTGATAAACCAATACAACTGCAAGCATTTCTACATAGGCAGAAGGTAATGATACCTGAGAACTATGGTCAGTGAAAATCAGGATCACATACTACAACCTTTATTTCCTAAAGCTAGAAATACTGAGAATTTAAGAAGTGATAGATACTGAAGCAGAACACACCATTCCAGACTTCTAAGTGGAAAACCAGTGTAAAATCTAACCTAAGATGGATTTGTCTGATTGACAAAAGATGACCAGCAGGCGCTATACATAAACAGTCAGACAAGTATGAAACAAAAGTATCTGAAAAACATAGGAGACACACATGCTTACTGAGAACAGTACTGACCTTGTTGCTCAGTCTCCACTTCAACCTTTGCAGGACTTGGTGCTACAGGAAGGGGTCGAGGAGGGCGAGGCTTCGGAGTTGGGGGAGATATTTTCTTTCTTCCAATGTACTCTACGTACGTTCCTGGGAAATCCCCCCTCTCCCCTGTAGTTTCATTTAAGCCATTTAACCAACCAATTTCCTCAGGCTTTGCTTCTTCCCCTTCATTGAATCCAAGTGCTAGTAAGGTACCTTTATTCACAGTTAGTATATCTCCTAAGTGCAAGTCAATGTCCTCTTCTCGCTCCTTTTTGTAGTCATATAAAGCTCTGTATTGATATCCTTCAGCACTCATCTTGGCAAATGATTTAACATTCAAAAGTGATATTAAACAGTATCAAAATGCAATTGTCCAGTTATATATTTATGCACAGATTCAAGATGTATTAAATGGGATAATAAAAATGTCAATAGCAATGTCTAAGTAATAAAATCCACCAGAGAATCAAAAAGCACCAGGATCTGTCATTTGACTGCTGATGTTTTTACTGATGTATTTATCTGGAATCAATGACAGTTGCAGAAGTACATGCTCCACTATGTCTAGCAATATTCTTCCAATTACTTCCTTTTCTAGGCTTGCTGTCACTTCTGGGTCTCCATACCCAAATTCAGCTTATTCTTGTAGCTGGTCACAACTTCTTCAGCTGTACTTGCTATGGATTGCCCACATACCTTAAGTATTCTGCCACCGAACTCTGCCGACATGCTCTTCCTAGAAAAAGAAGAGAAAACTGGTGAAACAATTTCAAATTCTCTTGACAATTGTGAACTTGGGGTTTCACTTTTGAGTTAAACTTTCTGCAAGGCTGGAAGAGGTTGTGTCCCACAAATGAGTCCTTAGTAACAATAAAGGGACCTCCCCTGCTGCTGCCCTTCCCCCCCCCCCCACCCCCCCCCAAAAAAAATCTGTCAGGTAACACTGGCATTTTTATAAAGAATAACAATGTATGTCTAATTAATTGAACCAAAATTTCACCCCTGCAGTTTGAAGCATGTCTCCTCTAAGGCTTATGGCTACTCAATCTCAAGACTGAGAAGGCTAAGCGCTAAAGCTATCCCTGTAGCACAACACCTAAGATGGAAGTAATATTTTTACATGCTATCTCCCTGAACATACATGGCCACAACCCTGCCACAAAAGAGGTCTGCCAGGACAGAGGGAGAACTCAGGGTAATTAGCACAATCTGCTGCTCTTTATGCAGAGGGCAAGGATGGGCAACAATACCCAGATCAAAGCCTATATTCTAAAAGAGGGAATTGTCAGAGGGGTCTGGTTCATACTCTGAAGGGGAACCAAAAAGACCACAGTGCACTTACTTGATGAGTACCATGTTTCTTTTTTCTTGTAAAGAGGGGCTTCCCCACTCTTTAATTTCCCCATAACTTCCCCGCGCTTAAATTACACTAAAGCAGAGGCCTCTACATGGGACTCAAGGTTGCCCAATCATAAAGTAAAAAGGAAAAATATGACTAAAAAATAAATTAAAAATTATACAACAGTAGCTTAAAAACATACAGAACTGTTAAAATTTTCTAAACATTATTTCAACTGTTACTTATTTTCATCTACTTAAAATGACAAGCCAAATCATAATTTATAATGCTACATTGGGAACCAGAAAGTGCTAACTACTCAATGTTACATTGAAACTCCTGAACTACAGCTGAATCAAAGACCCAAGGGTATTTGTAATACCGGTTGGTATTATATATATACACCAGTGTACTATATAGCCAGTGTATAGAAAGATTATTTTTTTTGAGAAACACTTGCTTTTACATTGTAAAGACACACTGGTAGACAAGGCTGGAATAGTGAATTTATGACAGGTCTTTTCCACACCATTTTTTCTAATGTCTCAGTCATCAAGTCCCTCATACTCACCGACAAGCTAAAAAAGTGTTAATAAGAATGTGTATAGGCTTCCTTTGCCAGGGAATGACCCCAATCCCTAATTTGTATGCAGCTCCCCTTCAGTTCATGAAGTCTAAATATAATTCCTTTGCAGCTTATTGTGTAACATCTCATGTAACAGAACAGATGAAAATCTTTTAAGTTCTTGAAGATCTTCCTTATCCCTGGCAACCAGTTTCTGCTGTAGAAAAGAATTATCTGAGCCTGCATTAATCTACTCATTTCAAAAAGCTTCCATACAAGTATTTATTTTAATAACTTGAAAATCTATCCATGTTGATTAGGCATCCAGCTCCCAACAAAATTTTAATGAGAAATTTCAGCAGCCACTTCTGAAAAACCAAACTGTGCTGCTTAGCTTACACTACCAAACATCACAGACTGCAATTAACATGAAGAGTTTCACTGATATCTTATTTTGCCTCTTCTACCAGAGGAAAGCATACAGACAAGATCTAGGGAGGAATACAAACAGACAAAAAATCCTAAACAAAAAAAATCTAAAGCACAAGTATCAACTAAATTGTACAGAGGCATTTTCAAAAACATGGGTTCCTCCCCTTTCATACAGAAAGGGAACAAAATGCACTTTACAAACCTAATAACTGAGCCTTGAATCTAATCTATATGGTTTCCAATCAAAACCAACTATGCACAGCAAGCCTACGAGAAAATTACCACTTCAACTACATAAAAAGATAATAAATATTTCAGAATATTTAAAGAAAAGTTAAACAAGCACTCTGCTACAACTACACATTGCACTCCTACTGCCCAGGGGCATTTTGGCAGTCAGTGAAGTAAATCTTCTAAACACTGCATAATTTAATTTACTCGACCTACTCCTCTGATCTTTTGTTATCAAATATATCATAGTCACTTATGGCCAGATATTTAAATAGACATACTTTTAAAAATTAATACTTTAAAGATTACTACTACTTTTAAAATTACTGCTTCTGTCTCTTACACTTGGTATGAAAACACAGATCTGGAAATGTTGTAATAACATAAAAACTGCTTATGACAGTTTTGGGGCATATTTTAAAAACTTAAAACCTAAGTCAGATAGGACAAAAGGTCCTATTTACTTGCATGTCAGAACAACTTAATGCGGTTACGGTAGCAGTTTTCCTAATACCAGTTTCCCTGGGGCTCAGAGCTGCGGTACCAGTTCATACTCCCTCCTCAGCACTGTCCTCAGTACAAAGCCCCCAGCATCCTATGTCCTGACTCGCTCATGTACCTGGAGACACTCCCATGGGTGACCCATGCTGAATTTTTTGGATTTACGCCTTTTTGTAATCTTGCTGATAGGTTTTGGGATGGAAGAAGACCTGTACTCCAAGAACTTCACAGATATCTATAACACAGGGACAGACGCTAGTTTTCCACACAAGCCCAGTAACACTGCATTACCTCCAAAGAGCCCTCTTTGACCGCTCTTCACTGTCTACTCTGGTTAAGATCCCATATAAAGAAATTATTTTTACTCTGAGGTTGCAAGATCTCTACACCCATACATTTTGACTCTGACTTATGATGATTAGTTGTAAAATAAATAGCTCAAACACCACCTTAAATAGAGGAGAAAAAGACAACCAAAAATTTTAAGCAAGAAAATATTGTTTTATCTGAGATGGTGTGTTACTGCATTTATATTGGGCTGGTGGAATGGAAAAGGAGGCCGAAGTATTGTAAAAGAATCAAATGCTCATTTGTTTTCTATTTACGGTCTAAGATCTTGATCCCAGAGAAGATTCCCGAGTTCAAACACAATTCTGGTCTCTCAGCAGAATGGTTTATATTGGGCAGTTATAAGATTTGAACTTCATCAGAAAGATGCAAGAGATTCTTTTCCTCCACTCCCCCTTCACCTCCTATTAAAAATGATGTCTGACTCCCACTCCACTGGTACCAAAGCATTTCCTCCCACACTAGCTAGCATTCCATAACTGCCTGAGAACAAACACTTCTACTCCACGAATCCATCTTACTACCAGCACAATTAGAGGGCTATCTATAAGTTACTGATACAACACCCCCGTACACGACAGCAAAGACTTTCTTCACCTTTATATTTACACATTTAATAACCCTATTTCCTCATACTGTCACCCGTCTCACACGCATCCCAAAAAATCCCTAGGTAAACAGCAAACTTCCACTGCAGTTATGAGCTTTGTCAATAGCACAGCAGACTTAATGTACTCAGGGAGAAATTGAAATAATAAGAATGGAAGTGTTCAGCAGAGAATTTGCCTGGATACTGACTCTTCTCCCCACTAGGTGTCTACACACCTGTAACTCAACCTGCAATTATTTCTGAAGTGTGATGCTGCCGCTCACCAAAGTGCAGATGACCACGGTAAGTACCACACCAGAAGACTTTTTTTTTCTGCAAGAAAGTGAGGTCCATGATATAGCATCAAGGAAACACACTCTTAATAAAGCCTTTGCACCACTTCCAGTCTCTGCGAAAGTGTTTTTGAACCTGTGGATATTCTATCACTAAACAAGTTCAAATATGCACATACGAAAGAAGTACATTAACTTCACGGTGGACACTATAAAACACATGTCATTCTGAAACATCTCAAAGCTTTATTCGTCCTGCAACGCCATGAAAGAAGGTTGGGGAGGAGCATCACGATCACTTCAGAAAAAAAAATCATTAAAATAATAATAATTAAAAATACTAGCGAGGCCGTACAAACCCAGCTGCCATCGTGTTAAGAGGCCGGCAAGCTAACCAACTCCTCAGGGAGTCCTGCACCGACATACACCTAGGCGGCGGTCCGCGACGCGTAACAGCCGCTCGACAGGGACCGGGCGGAGATCGGTCCCTGCTGCAGGGCCGCAGCCCCCTCCACTGCCGGGCCACGTCTGCGCGGCCAACAGAGCTGCCCCGGCTGCAGAGTTGCCAGGACCGCCCTCAGCGGAGACGGGGTGAAGAGGCAGGCTCGACGCTGCGCCACCCGCTCCCCTCGGCGACAGCCGCCTCAGCGCTTCCTACGGACGGACACTCCTTCCGCCGCTTCGGGGGCGCCACTCGGGCGGCGGTACCAGCCCCGGCTTCCCTGGTCGCACAGCGGGGCCGGGGTTCCCAGGCAGTCTCACAGTTGCCGGTCCTCGCCGCCGGCACGGAGCACCACCCGCCCAGGAAGCGCCGGCCCAGGCCGCCCCCGGCCGCGGGAGAAGGTCCGCCGCCCCCGCGGCTCGGCGCCGGCCGCAGCGGGCGGCCCGCCCGGGCCTGCCGCGCCAGAGGGCTCCGCGGCGCCACTGCCGGCCTCGGACAGTGCAAAAAAGTTGCACGAAGCGAACGGCAGCGCACGCGCTCGACCTCTCACACCGCGCAGAGGCGGCCGGTGCCCGAGTCCCGGGCGGTTGCCCTGACCTGCACCGCTCTGCTCTACTCTCTTGCCCCGGCGGCCTCCCACGGGGCAGCGCCAGGTGAGGCGGCCGCGGCGGCACACTTGCTTTACCTCAGCAGCAGCGGCGGCACGGCCACCGTCTCTCTCCCGCCGCCAGGCAGCCGCTGCCGCCCCCCGCGCGCGCTCGCTCGCTCTCTCTCTCTCTCTCTCTCACACTCACTCCGTCCGTCCGTCCGTCCGTCCGTCCGTCCGTCCGTCTGTCCGTCTGTCTGTCCGTCTGTCCGTCCGTCTTTCTATCTGTCTGTCTGTCTATCTGTTCGTCTGTTCTGCTACACACCCGCTTCCCCTCGCCGCGCTCTCCGCGCCAGTGGCCCACCAGCTCCGTGCCCGCCGCTGGCGCTCCCCCCGCCCCGCCCCTCAGCGCGCGAGCCAATCCGCGCTGCCACCGCCCATGCTGTGCCCCGCCTGGTGATGACGGTATCGCGGGGCGGAGATGGTTCGTGGAGGGTCTCAACGGGCCGGTCAGCGGGGCTGGCGCCCGGCGGCGGTGTGGGGCTATCCGCCGGCCCGCTCGCTATGAAGGGGACCTTCGGTCGCCGTCCCCACCTCGGCGTAAGGCCCCGTCGGCCGCGGAAGGCCGGTCTAGGCCAGGCAGCAACAGTGAGCGGAACACGTGCTTCTGCCTAGTTCCTCTTCGGGTATTTTTCGCTCTTTTTTTTTTTTTTTTTTCCGTTCCATGCCAAATTGACGTAATATGTTACGTTGGTGGACTGCGTTCAGAACAAAACAGCCAATCTTGCTCTCCGTTAACTGTGCCGCCGGTGAGGTGATAGCCCCGGCGCTGGGTGGTGCTGCACGGCAGGGCGGTGGCACCCTGCCGTCCCGCCACGGCGCATCGACGGCGGGGCTGCTCCCCCGGGATCGCCGGGTTCGGGTCTTGCCTTGGGCGACGCGCAAGGGGCTTGGTCCTCACGCCCGCCCTGTCCAGCCCTGCGCCATCGGGCGCCCCTCGTCGAGCTGGACGTCACCGAGCTAGACGCCCTTCAGCCCCAGCCTAGCTAGGGCTGCCTCTCAGAAGGCGCAGTCATGTGGATGGAGGTGGTAGCTGTCCGCAGCAGCAGAGATTGTCAGTTAATACCGTTAATTACCATCACACGGTGCCCAAGTTTGCTAGGTTCCAAGCAATCCAGAACAGAATGACATATTCCCTGCCCCAAGCAGTGTACAGACTCCAATGAATCTGACAACGAGAGGGTGTGACACAACACCATGAGGGTGCAGCAAGAGAGTCGTGCTGCTGAGGTATGTGCTGTGTTTGAACAGGTCTCTGTTTATCTTTAGATACTAAATATGTGTACATATGTTACCATGACTCAAGTTATTGTAGGTGTTGCTGTGAAAGAGGAGAAAGTGGTTTAAGCAAAAATAGAACACTTCCAGACTGGCAAGGAATGAATGCAAGGGCAGCTGTGCAAGAGGCAAGCTGAAGGTTCACTAAGACCCATGCTGTTCACAGGTGCCAGGGTCCTGACCCGATTAAAAGCATCCAAATGAAAGATGTGTAGAACATAAAAAGTGTTTGTTGTGGACAGAGCACAAGGATCAGGCCTGAAATACCCTGTAAGAAACTGTAGGACCAGTAAAGTAAGACAGCCTGAAGTCATGATCAAAAGAAGAGTGTGTTGTCTGGGGGAGAAGGAAGAGTCTGCCTTCTGAAAGGCAGCGGGACATTCTGAAACAGCAGATTATTTTCGGTCTGATAACAGATAAAAGCAGAACAGTTTTCCTACACTAATGTGTCATTAGCTTTGCAAAGTACAATAGATCAGTGAGACTAGTTTTGGAATCCTTAGACTTCCAGAGGTATTTTTCCCTAAAAAAATGGTCTAAATTAAGAAATTTGGTTGTAAAAAAGCATGGGGAAAAAATGGAAATCTCATATCAGCTACAGTTCCTTCTATGATGTCTCTTTGTTTTGGAGATTATTTTACTTTTTTTTTTTTCCCCATTGAGTTCCTAACTTTGCAAGATTCCAAGAAACATTAGAAGGGTGTTTCCTGATGCATCATTTCAGCATTGATTCCTTAAAACTCAGTTCACTTCAGGACTGCACACCAGAAGAAATGACATCTCCGAAAGCCTCCGGGGTGATGGTGTGGATCTCATCCCACAAGCTGTGGCATAAGTCTGCAAGGCTGCAGCCTTGAAGTTACAGGATCCAGTCCCCAGAAAATGGTAAAAATACCCTCATTAGCCTGTCTGGTAATGTAAACACACAGAGCAAGTTCTAAACTAAATACTCTTTTGGAACAAAGACTGGTGTTTGTACATAAGCAAAAGCATTGTGGTAATTTGAATACTGGAAGTGAAATTATTGAGGGAAATGTTGGCTCTCATAATTTTTTTTGGTGTTGTGTTTTGTTCAGGGTTTTTTTGTTGTTGTTGGGTTGGGGTTTTTTTGGTGGGAATGAAAATGCAGGCAAAGGAGAGTTAAGAAAGAATGTTCCATTTCTTCTGTCCAGACTGCCGTCTCTGGCATTTGCTGTTGCTGAGGGCAAAAACAGTGTGGATTTTGAAGGGGATTAAACAGACTGGCTGATTGGAATGCCAGCCCTGGACACTGGCCTGACAATGGGTATTAAGGGAACTAAAAACTTCTCGAGTAATGGTTCTCAGCTGGTGAGACTAGACTCATCCCATAGGTGAAATGCAGGGCCAGAGTTGAAGGCTTTGCTCCCTCCCTGCTGACATGGTGTCCCTCACTAGAGAGGAATGTCTCCAGGGCAGGGTACAAGACCTCCTTCCTGCTCCCCTCTGTAGTAGCTGAGCATTTTGGTCTCTGCTTTCTTTACCAGGTTCCCACCCTGAACTTGATTTTTTTTTTTTTTTCTGCTTTCTCTGTCAATCCAAGAGAGAAAGGGACCCAAAAGAAGGAAAGTAGGCAATAGTTGCAGGTTACTTTATTGCACACATTGAAGGCTTTACTGTTTTTCCTCTTGTAAGTTCTGTCTCAAGTTTGCTCCAGCTACCTCTTGTCCCTTTCCCTGCAGACATGATAATTATCCCAGTGTCTCTAGGAAGATTTTACTCTAATCGTGGTAGGCTAGGTGAAGGCTATGCAATAAGGTTTGCTCTAGGAAAATTTCAAAGCCCTACTGTAGTGTAAAGCTTGAGGAGCAGGATGCACAAATTGAAAACCTGGTTTGATTCTTCAGTCAGCTACTTTTCAGGGAATCTTAAGGACTGCATAAAGCTTTTGCATATAAAGCTTATAGTGAGATAATTCATGTGGATGTGATTTGTTGAGAAGGACATTCTTGACCAGTTGAAAGGTTAAGTCATTGAGGCAACATATGAACAGGAGGGATTGTCAAGGCAACAGTCAGTGGAAAGAAGACAGAAGGGTGGTATATGGGTAGAAACTGGGATTATCAAGGTACAATCCATACATGCTTGTTCTTGTTAAGGAAGACAACTGTAGTTCCATCTGTCAGGAGATCTCTTGAGCATTTCTGCCAGAGGCCACTTAAGGGAATGTAATAAAAAAGTAAGCAGGTCTTTCTTTCAGTACTAGGAGTGGTCAGATGGTTTGAGCCTTTCTTTACCTTTCTGTGGTAAATGTCATGCAGTAGGAGAGTCTACCCTGGAAGTTCCCTTTTGTCTGGAAAAAAAAAGTTCAGCTTGATCTTAGGAAATTTTCAAGTATGGAAACTGAGAGGGGAAAAAAAAAAAAGCACGTATCAGAGGATCTGTGGGGAAAGCAGAGTTCCCAGAGCACCAGATCTCTTCCACTGCAGCTGGCAAATTCCATTTTTCTTCTTTACCGCTGCATTTTAAATAGGGAGTTTTCCTTCTCCTCTGGTTGTTTTGGTTTAATTAATTAATCAATTAATTAATTAATTTGTTGTTTGTTTGCCTAAGATATCAAAGCAAATCCATTTGTAAAGTAAGATACTTTGATTAGTGGGTTTTATCAGTGCTGAATCTGATATTCTGGGCATGGTTGAGGAGACCATGTGGGGAGTTTTATTGGAATATATCTTAGATGTGATGAATGGTAATGGCATATATAATTTGCAAAGTTCATTAGAGAGTCCTGTGATTCATGATACTCTTCTGCCATCCTGCAACAGTGGGGTTTTCAGCCCATTGAAATGAAAGTTGAAATGGAAAGAGAATCAACACTTACATTCTTTCTCACTCCCAAAGATTAAAATGAATTCATGCAGTGTAACTATGCTGTTGTGCTATCACACATTGATGAATGACTCCTGTGAAATTCCCAAAGGATTTACTGTAGTGATGATCAGGAAAACAACAGGAAAAACTGTCCATAGTTATTGTAGACATGAATTAAATACAAAATAAATAAAATGGATCAGAAGAAGAACAATAAAGACTGCAAATGTTGGTGTTTTCCTGTCATAACTAGGACTGAGAAAATATTGCTGTTCAAAAATGTGGTTTTAAATGTGTTACAGAAGACAAAGCAGTAGCATGAAAAGCAAGTTCCTTCACTGCTTAAAACCATTGTAACATACAAAGAAAAAGAATGAGCTAAAAATAAGTCAGAGGAATCCAGGAAAAAAAAGAAGCAAAACTTGCTATCATTCTAAGAATCGGAGGAGTAAGCCTGACAGTCTTCATGTTAAAACTGGAAGGAAAATGATTAGCAGCATGCCAGTCATGCTGGGCATCACAGAGTGATTTAATGTGAATTTATTTCAATTCTATGGGAAGGCTAGAGTGGCTTCTATCCAGACAAAAACCTGAGATCAGCAATAAATGTCAGTATCTCAACTAATCAAACCAATCTGCCTTTATAGACATTTTCAGCGAACAATTAATTTCACACTATGGTGAACATCTAAGGCTTTTTTCCATTCTTCAAGATACAGGCCAACTGAGAATGTGGTGGAACCTCCAGCACTGAAGGTTTTTAGGAAAGCTAGTCAAACAGCTGTCTGGCAGAGATGCTGGTTGTGCTGCCTCAGCTAAAGAGATGGAATAGATGACCACTGGAGGCTTTTTATGGTTCTGTAGGTGCATGTATATATGAATTACCAGAAGAATACACAGAACACAGAACCTGATAAATCATACTTTATCTTCATTAATTTTTCCCACTAGAAGTAATATGGCCCCAAAATCACTCCCCTGCTCCCACACAGTATCTGAAAACTAGATGACTACAGTTGTAAAAGCAGAGGGCCTTACCTCTGCACTATCATCTGTTAGCAAGGAATCTCTCCATTTTACTTTGGAGCACATTTCTAAAACACAAAACTAGTGGAAAACAAGATTTCTGTGCAGAAATCACAGCCAGAAAACACGTTGTGTTCATGAAAAGTCTTTAAAAATTTCACTTTAAAACTCCAAACTAATTTTAGTCATCTGAAAGTTTACTTTTTATGTACTTTTTTCCCTCTGGTCTCATAATTTTGACTAGCTTAGTATATGGAAATTCAGGTTTTCTGGAAGAACATTTTAATATCTATAAGATAATTTTCTTTAATCTACAGATTAAGATATATAAACAGGCAGTGTTTTTCCATGTCTAAAAATGGATAAAATAGTCCTAAAAATACAATATCTTCAAATGCAACATCTGTGTTTTATCTTTCAACCCTACAAAATTATATAAACATAGTCTGGTTTTTATGAAAACTATGAGTAATTCCATCTATGCTCTTTCAGTGCTTGTACAATAAATGATAAAAAAGCCTAGGTTTGTCATGAGTCTTCTTTGCAGACAAGTGGTGTGGCATGAAGAGAAATCCTCAAAGTTTTCACATACGCTGTATCCTTTGCACACACACATCTATGACCACCGTCTGAATAAGAGCACAAAGAATAACAAGACCCCATGAGTATTTATGTATCTAAATTTCCAAATTTCTAAAATTGTTTTTTCTAAATTTCTAAATGTGTTTTCTACTGAGACTATTTTTCCTGAAGATTGCATTTGTAAGATTTGTTATGGACATCCGATCAGAGAGAAATTTACATCCTGCAGTACTGAGCTCCATCTGAGAAGTAGATGCAGTTAAATTTAGTTTGAGACCTTTTAGTAATTTTGTTACAGTTTGTGTAGAGTTCTCTAGTTACTTCTTGTAACATCGAGGTCGAGGAGATCACATCTTATTAACAATTGTCCGAAATATCCCAGACCCTTAAATCGATTATTCAGAGAAGTCACTCATAACAGTATGTCTAAATATGGGTGCTGCTTAAGTGGCACCTTCCCTTCTCTTGCAAAGTGCGTAAGACACAGGACCAAGCCTTGGAAAGCTTGCCCATTTAGATGTGTTTTTGTAGAGCCTGTGAAATTCACTGCAATATGAGCATGAATAATCCAGAATCTGCTAGTCAGGAACATGTGCTGTTTCTCCTACATAAAATACATTTTGAGTGACATCTCTAACAATTACAGTACTAGGAAACAAATACAAAAACAGGGCTCATCCTGTGAAGTTAGTAGGAGTTCAAAGACAGAAGAAAAGTGTGTTCTCTTTCCTTTTACTGCCTGAACTGGGAAAGTAGTTCTTTTTTATTGCAGCAATAAATGAACAAGTCTTTGCTGTTTATTCTGATGGACCAGATATATAATTTTTAAAACTTTGAGACAAATTTGTAACATGATTAATTAGCTGTATCATGGTGTTCTATTGCTAACTAATATCACAGCAACGAGGCTTCTACCTGTTTATTGCAAATTTTATCACACAACGTGACAGCTCTCATTCTAGCAAGCTAAAAATGAACATATAGCTACTATGAGATGCTCCTTAGACAATCAGGTTTCCTTAAATCTCAGTTAGCTAAGAAGGCCAATAATATTCTTCTCGCTCTTTTTCAAGGGGGAGAATGATAGAGAGGATAGTCATCTGCTTAGTTGCCCAGGACGTGTCAGCCAGCCATTAGAATTAGGACTAGTGCAATAAAGAAAAAGAGGAGAGTGATAGTTGTGGGTCATTCACTTCTACAAGGAACAGAAGGACCAATATGTCAGGTAGACCCTTCTCACAGGGAGGTCTACTGCCTACCTGGAGCCCGGGTAAGGGATGTCACTAGAAAAATTCCTAGCCTGGTACGTTCTTCGGCCTATTATCCATTATTGATCTTCCACATAGGAGGAGAAGAAATAATGACTGGTAGTCCTACAACAATAAAAAATTACTTCAGAGCCTTGGGACGTATGGTACAAGATTCTGGGGCACAAGTAATCTTTTCTTCTGTTATTCCAACTGATGACAGAGACATTGGATTAAATGGGTGAATACAGTCTTTTAATATGGCTCTATGGATGGTGTTACCACCATAAATTTGGATTCTTTGACAACAGTATGATCTATACAGCACTAGGGTTGTTGACACCAAACAGGAGACATCTCTCTCGATGGGGGAAGAGGATCTTTGCAGAGGAGATTGCAGGACTAATTGACAGGGCTTTAAACTAGATGTGAAGGGGGAAGGGAACAATGTCACCAGATTTCCATGTGGCGAATCATGGGAGGACACAACAGTGTGGGAACAATGGGGAACTAGCAAGGGCTCTCAGTCTGTTGCCCAGAAGAATGCTGGGGACAAAGTAATGCAGTCAGGGTGTTGCTGAGATGACCCATATCCCCTTCAGGTAGTAGCTGCAAGCCAGGAAGCATCAGGGAAACACATTAATTAAATAAAGGGGTGTTTCCCTGAAAAGATGGTACGGCCAATGGCCCAGCTGAGGTGCCTCTACAAGAATGCACAAAGCATGGGCAACAAACGAGGAGTTGGAAGCCACTATGCTACTAGAAGACTATGACATAGTGACCATCACTGAAATGTGGTGGGATGAATCATATGACTGGAGTGTGGCTGTTGATGGATATAAATTATTCAGAAGGGACAGAAGAGGAAAGAGGGATGGAGGAGTTGCCCTATATGTTAAGAAATGGATTGAATGTGATATCCCCAGAGAATACCCATCAGCAAGTTGAAAGCTTATGGGTAGCAATTAGAAATCAAGGCAACAAGGGGAACCTTGTGGTTGGAGTCTACATCTATCAAGAGGAAACTCTTGATGAAGTGTTCCTACTCCAACTACAGGAATTATCAAGTTCTCAGGCTCTTGTCCTGCTGGGAGATTTCAACCATCCCCACATTTGCTGGAAAAGTAATACAGCCAGCAATAGACAATCCAGGAGGCTCCCGGAGTGCCTTGATGACAACTTCCTGAGGCAGGAAGTAGACACTCCCACCAAAGGGAAAGCAACACTTGATCTAGTAATTACCAATGAAAATGAGCTCATCAGGGTTCTCAAAATTGGAGGCAGCCTGGGTGGCAGTGACCATGAACTGATAGAATTCATGACACTTAGAGTCAGAGCTCAGCCAAAAAGAATAGTCAGTACCTTGAATTTCAGAAAAGGAAACTTCCAGCTCTTCAAGGAGTTAGTTAGTAGGATGTCTTGGGAAGCTGGCAGATTTTTAAGGACACTCTTCAGAGACTGAGAGATCTTGATCCCCAGGTGTAAGAAATCAAGCAAGAAAGAGACAAGGCCAGAATGGTTAAGCCAAGACCTACTTTTCAAATTAAAAAGCAAGAAGGAGCTTCACAAGCGGTGGAAGCAGAGACAAATACCCTGGGAACAGTATAGGGATGCTGCCCAATTATGTAGGGATGAGGTCAGGAGGGCCAAGGCATTGTTGGAGAAGAACTTGGCAAGGGATGTAAAGAAAAACAAGATGGGATCCTTCAGGTATGTCAATCAAAAAAAAGATGATCATAGAAACATACCCTTCCTGAAGAGTAAAAATGGTGGGCTGGCAATAGTAGATGAGGAGAAGGCTGAGGTTCTCAACAATTTTTTTTCCTCAGTCTTCACTGACAGCCTCTATCCCAACACTCCCCAAGTCAAACTGCAAGGTATGGACCAGGGTGGTGAAGTCCCCCCACGTTGTATGTGAATATCGGGTTCGTGACCACATGAGGAACCTGAATATATATAAGTCCATGGGACCTGATGAGATTCATCCCAGAGTCCTGAAAGAATTGGCTGATGTAGCCACCAAGCCACTTGCTGTGATATTTGAAAAATCTTAGTAGTCAGGTGAAATCCCTGGGGACTGGAAGAAGGGACACGCTATAACCATTTTTAAAAAGGGTAGAAAGGAGGACCCTGAAAACTATCGCCCTGTCAGTCTCACTTCTGTGCCTGGGAAGATCATGGAGCAGATTCTCCTAGAGGGTCGAACAGGACAAATAGAAGGCAGCGGGCTGATGAAGGACAGCCAACATGGCTGCATCAGGGACAGGTCCTGCCTGACCAATCTAGTGGCTTTCTATGATAAGGTGACTACATCCATGGACAAAGGCCGACCTGTTGATGTGATCTATCTGGACTTCTTCAAGGCTTTTGACATGGTTCCCCCAACATCCTACTCGCCAAGTTGGAGAAATATGGATTTGATGGGTGGACTGTACATGGATAAGGAGTTGGCTGGACGGTCACATCAAGAGGGTGGTGGTCAATGGCTCTATGTCCAGATGGAGAAAAGTGACAAGTGGCATCCCTCAGGGGTCTGTACTGGGACCTGTACAGCTTAATGTCTTCATTAATGATATTGACAATGGGATTGAGAGCACCATCAGCAGATTTGCAGATGACACCGAGTAGTGCTGTTGAAAAGCTGGAGGGACGGGATGTCATCCAGAGGGACCTGGATAGGTTGGAGAGGTGGGCCCAGGTGAATCTCATGAGGTTCA
>JAOEGS010014146.1:0-22272 GCA_025447755.1 Corythornis vintsioides
ATAATTTTCTTTTTAAATAATTAAATAATTAAATAATTTTTTCTTTAAATGGGATAGATTTCTTTCTTTTGTATATTTCTTTTTATAGTTGTACTATAAAAAGGCTACATAGATAATATTTTACCACTTTAATGATATGACCAGCAAGAATTACTCTTTATAGTCTTGTTCTGCTTAATTTTACTAGAAGTACTGGAAAGTGAGCACTGGGAAGCCAAGATCTGGGCACTTAGGAAATAGCCAGGATCCCATTACCTCAACCCACACAGAGGCATTAGGAACAGGAGATGTGTACTCACCCCTCTCAGTGAAGAGCCAGAGAGTGAATATAAACCACTGCTCATGGGTATTAAAGTTTTAGGTCTGGCACTGAAGCAGCTGAGGTGCAACTACTCCTGTTACCTACAACAGGTAACCTCAGCAGGAGGACAGAACAGGCCCCTGGCAAGAGTTACATCTTCACCCCTTCAACTAAATTTCCCTCACTTTTTGGATCACCCAGTTGAAAAGTGCAATGAAAAGTGTCAGGAGCTCTACCCTTATTTACTACTGTATTACTACTCGTAAATAAGCTTCTTGTAGAGGTGATGTACAGCCAGGTGTGGCTTTTTTTATGACTTCCCATTTGCCAAGAGGCAGGACATGGATGCAGAGATACTTGCTGCAAAACAAGTGCATCGCAGTTGCTAGGCAATATTGGATACTTTGCCCATAATAAATAATAATTAAAAGAATAATTGAAATAAATAATAATTAAAATAAAATAAATGCACTTATAAGACAGTCAAATTTGCTTTCCAATCTCAGAAAAACATAGAATTAATACTTAGGTTTAAGCACCACGTGTGGTACGCTTTATAGGACTAGTCCAAAAAATTCCTATTTAAATTATTTTTAAAGATGTTTATAAATTATTTATAATGGAACATAGTCTGATTCAAGAACTTATTTGAATTCAAGATTTTTCTTTAAAATCAGCTTTGAATGTTGAGGTGCAGACTTGGGGATGTATTCATAACCACACTATCATGTTTTTTTCTGAAATTTAAACATGTTTAGAGCTTAAAAATGCCAAAATGGCAAGAAATCATTGTAAATAATTTAAATAAAATGTTTACAATTATTGAAAAATATTATTAAAATTTGCAATGAGGCAAAATTGAGATTTTTGGGTTTGATCCAATGAATACAATTCCATTTTTTAAATCCCTTAATTTAGTAATTCCCATTCCCATCCCCATTGATTTTAATAATCCTCATTTTATGATTCTGTAATTTTTCACAAGGCAAGAAAGCCTGTTTCCAGCTCAGCTCTGCTGTTTTGTGTGTAATATAATAAAGATCAAGTACTCAAAAGAGGTGAAGCAATTTAGGGCTCTCTCTTCTTTCTTAATAATAACATCTTTACTGCAAGTCAAGCCAGAGCTGCTTGTGAGTCACCCCCACTCCTAAATTTTCTTGAAAAAATTTGGTAATGCTGAAGTGAAATATGTACCTTTGTAGCCATTCTAGTTGGAGCAGTATTCTACCCTAACTAAAGAGACCAGTGAGACATTGGAATAATCAGTAGCTTATGCTGAGTTCAGCAATAATAATTTCAATTATATATGGATAATTCTTTTGTATTCATAAAGACAGCTTTAAGCCTTCAAAATCAGGCAATCTATATTTACTAGTTTAAAGCTATTTCAATTTTATCTTTTACTTTAGAATTACTTTTATACAATTATCTCTCCCCATGAAAATTCTTTTCTGTGTTCATTGAACATTGAAGAGCATTATGTTTCCATTTGAAAAGTCTTAGCATTCCAGATTAAAATAGATTTATTAATTACTGGGGTTTTTTTTCCCAAAATTAATTTCATCTTACTGCCTCTATGTGGGTCTCTGTCTGCATTGTACCACTTTGATTTAATTGTAGGGAATAAATGGAAACAAAAGATTCAAGAAATTTCATACACAGGGAGAAATCAGCACCATCTTCCATTACAGTTGCCTAGAACTCCCAGAATAAAATAATCTTTGCATTTTTCTATTAATAAACAATTCTTAACTTCTTCCACTTTCTTCCACAAAGATTTTTTTCCCTACAAATAACTAGCGAATCTACTTGGGTGATCTTAGAATCATAGAGCCCAGGTTTGAAAAGTCTCAAAAGATAATCTGGTCCAACCTTTCATTGGAAAGGGAGCACAGATAGATTATCTGTCACCCTGTCCAATCACATGTTGAAAACCTCCAGTGACAGGAACTCCACAATATCCCTGGGGAGGTTGTTCCAGTGAATGATTCTTCTTACTGAAAGAAATTATTTCATATATTGAGATGAAACATTTCACACTGCATCTTGTAGCCGTTGCCACTTCTCTTCTCCATGTGGCCCATTGTGAAGAGAGAATATTGATCTCTTTGTAGTTGCCCTTTAAGTACTGGAATACTGTAATGTGGTGTCCCTGAGTCTTCTCCAGGGAGGAAAAAACCTACCTCCTTCAGTCTTTCCTCACAGGGCAGGTTCACCTCTGTGGATGCCCAGAATTGGACACAGTACTCCAGCTACAGCCTGTCAAGCACTAAGTGGGATGATCATGTCTCTTAGCTCTGTTAGTAATGCATCTGCAGATGCATTCCAGGATTTGGTTTGCCTTTATTGTTGCAGTGGTGCCCTGCTGACAGGGTCAGCTTGCTGTCCATCAGATCCCACAGAATGACACAGAATTGTCATGGTTGGAAAAGAGCTCTAAGATCACTTCATCCAACCATCAACATCCCCTTCAGCAAAGCTGCTCCGCAAGCACACAGATCCTAGTCTGTGCTGGGCTCTTTTGTTGTTTCACTCCAAGTGCAGGACTTTGGTCTTGTCTTTCTTAAACTTCATATTATTGTTTCTTGCCCACTCTTCCTGCCTGCCCACATCTCTCTATAAGAGAGATAACCCATCTGATGTGTTCCTCTCACCACCTGGTTTGGTGTAATCATCAAACCTAGTGAGGGTGATTTCAATCCCATCATCCAGATCAGTTATGAAGGTTTGAACAGCAAGGGGCCTGGTATCAATCCCTCTGAGAACCCCACTTGTGACAGGCTGATACTTTCCAAGAATGCAGTTAACTACGTAGGTTACAGAAAAGTGACCTGAGCAAACCAAGAGCATGTTCAGCTCTTTCATGGCAGTCATTCCTGTAAGTAATTCCCACAGCATTCTTCTGGAGAAGCTGGTGGCTCCACATAGCTTAGTGGTGACCTGTCAGTGCTAACAGTTGGACTCAGTGATCTTCAACCAACCAAAATGTTTCTAGGATTCTATTTTGACTTTGTGGATAATGAAGGTTACCTTCTTTCACATTGTCCCCAAGGCTTAGGGCAAAAAATCGTGAAGATAACATATTCAGCCATTCCTCATTCAGGGAGCACCAGCTGAGGACTTTGTGAAAGCGTGGTTTCTGATCATATAATTAATGACAGTAGCAAAATACATATTCATGAGCTAGAGGGATTCTGGTATTTCCTAATTTTTGAGTGCTGGTCACTGTAATCTTAATGTTTAAAATATTTCTTCTGAGTGTGGAGTTGTCAGTCAGGGTGGGCTATAGAAGGCACAACTGACTCCCAGACCTGGTGCTTCTAAGAGGCTTTTCTGGCTTCTGGGCACCAAGTAACAGGCAAAAGTGCCTTTTTGTTTCTTCACTAGGGAAGCCAGTTCATGGAGACTATCCTTCTCTATGGAAGGCAAAGGGAAGAGGCTTGTGGTTTTTTACCCTGTGATCCAATTCACAGAGCTGGATCTCTTTCCATTTGCATGCAAGTTATCTTACATATATAAGTGATGTTAAGAATTCAGAAATTAGAATTGAAAATTGCCTAAAAAACAAATGTGGGATGGCTGTCACCAGGTGCTTTTAATTAATGAGCTGAATGTCTTTAAATATCCAATTAATGTCTTCTCAGATCACTCCAACTCCTTTTTTTCAGGCTTGCATATTCTCTCCACAATGGTTAGTTCAGTTGTAGTAAAGGTAAAGTACTAGAAATGGAAAACATGCAAATAAAATTCCTGCACATCCTTCAGAAACTGTGCAGCCTGTAATTTCTAGGGCAAAGGTTTGATGTCTGATGCTTCAAGTGAAGTTTGAAACTGAAACAAACCCTGGCTCCTGTGGAGAAGAAAATGTCTTGAGGAAGTTTGTCCTTTTTAATCAGAGCACCTAAGAAAAAGTGTTAGATCTAAAATATAGGTTTCATCAGAACAGGCTTCTACAAAAATCCAAGCCAGAGAAATGCTTCTGGTTTTTTAATAGGATTTATGTGGCAAAATAAGTTTTTAGAGGACTACTTTTCAATGCTACCAACAGTAAAAGACCCAGAAAGTCAAGATAGCTTAGATTTCACTAAATAAAAACTATGATAGGTTAATTTTTAGCTGAAGATAAGAGAAATGAGGAAATAAAATATGTGCCAAAATAATTATTTTTTAAGTATTCTTATAAAAATATTTTGTTTTTAAATAGTTTTGTTACATTTTACATAGAAATGTGTTTTGCCCTAGTTTCTGTGTTACAACAGCTCTATTCCTCAGTAAGTCTATAGAAAAGAAATTCAGGAATATTTTTAATAATTCCTAGGGGCAGGTCTCCAAACAGATCATCCATCACCAAGTTCCTATTCTATGCTGTTTTGGTTTTTTTAATGTTGAAATAAGCATTGCAATGGCTTTTTCAGTGGATTAAATGTTTTCAATCAAGGACTATTTCAAGGTAATATATTGTAATGTATATTAAGGCTTTCCCATATATATGTTCTTGCCAGGCCATGTGCAAGTGTGTAAACACATACATTAAATTTTCAGGGAAGATAGCATCTCATTAATACTCTTAAATCCTAGAGAAATCAGCACATGCCAGTGTTATAGATTATCTAAAAGAATGTATAGTATTGTGCCAACCTCTAAAAAAAGTTGGATTAAGATTAGGGTCAGTAGCCATGCAAGTAAAGGTGAATCTTTCAGCTATGGCTGTCTCTGAGACAACTTGATGCATTGATTGTATCATTTGTCGAAGTACATGTCTGACGTCACAGAGAAACAAACAAAACATTCTTACCTGATCTAAGTCTTTGAGTTTCCTTGAACTCATGGCTGCTGAAAGTTAGTAATTTTGTCAGCAGTTTCATTATTTGATGCCTAAAGGGTAGGCAATTACAGTTTGTATTTGATTTTCAAATATCCTCTGAAAATCAAGTAATAAGAGTTCACTGTGAACTTAGCCCAGTTTCTGTTCCCCAAGCTGGAATACATTGGCTAGTGTTCTTCAAAAGTTTGGTTCAGAATTAACAGGCATATGCAAACACACATTTTGATCTGCTCTATTTGTGTGTACCTGCTCTTTTAATAGGTACTCAAACACCACATATAACCTTTTGTCCATCTCCTTCTCCACAGGGCTGTATTTATAAATGGTTTCACCTTTAATATGGCTCTGCTTTCCTATTTTACAGAACAGAAATGACTTATCAGCCTGGTAGCAGATCCTTATTTTGTCTGCCTCCCACAATCCGTCAGGAGAGGGTTAAGAAAAGGACCAGTTATCTCATAGCAGTCAAATTCTTTGTACATCATTGAGTTTTACATTGAACATCTCTGTGTGCTGTCAGCTGCAGAGAAAGAAGATTACACAGTGTGTCTGCTACATGAATACCCTGTAAATACTGCTTCAGTGCAAAAGGCAGATTTCTAATCAGCTATGAAATAAACAGAAACTGCTACTTATTTTAGCACACAGATAGTCAAATTTGGTTGCTTTAATACACAACAGCAATTTTCTTAATCTATTAACAGACATTTAATAGCACTGCAGCCAAAATATCCCAAGGAATAAAACGAACCCCACAAATGAGAGAGGTTATTAAAACATTTAACAAGAACAGTCCCACATACTGGTTTGCTCAACATCATTTACAGTGCAAACAACTCTTTTTGAATCAATAAATGACTTTGAATCACTGATCCCCAAGTTGTTGGAGTATAAGGCTAGTAGGGATGGGGAGGATTGGGTTTTTCTTTTTTTTTTTCTAAGGTAATCTTAATAACCATCTTTCTGGGCACCACTAAATACAGTTGAAACAAAAGCTTCTACCAAACTTGACAAGAAATAACTTTCATAAGTGGAAAAGTGAAGATATAGTTTAGAATTAATATTTTTTAAACATTAGGCTGCACTTTTGTAATCATATACATTGCGGGTCACTGATTTGTGGAAATGGCAGTGGGGGTTCAGTCACTAACCAGTGCTGAATGCTTAAGGGACTAGTACATTCTAGAGGAGATAGAATCTGAATTAGAGCAGTGAAGTTTTCTAGTACAATGCTCTTGTATCTTTTGAGAAATGACAGTGATCTTTATGAAGTGATGCAACACTTGTAAAATCACAGCAAATGTGCAGATTGCTCATTCTGCTGCTGGTGGGGATTGTAATAGTATAGCCTGCATGGGGCTTTGTTTTCACAGTCAGACACAGAAACAAATCCAAACTTCATAATTAAGTCACAACCCAAATCCCAGGCTTTTTAAAATCTCTATTTAACTCTGCTGTTCATTATGTTTCCCTAAGGACTCAGTACTGACCGATAGCTGAAATTTGAGTGCTGGCCATAGGGGGCTTTTGCAAATAATGGCCCTTATAAAGTCCATAGTGCATCAAACAACCTTGCTGCTACAGATTGGCTCCTCCAGAGATTTAAAGATTTAGAAGGCTCTTTCTTGTGGTACTTTTACATATTGTTGTTTTAAAATTAGTGTAGATCCTTAATAAGATGCAACAAAGGGACTGTTTATAACTCCAAGGAGAAAATATCAGCTTCTGTATAAAATTATGAGTTTATGCAAGTGATATGTTATAGCAGAGACATCCATCATGATGGGTTTATATCATCATAGTTTCATACAAAAAAAACCCCTGCACATCAGTAACTATTCTTGAGTTGTTTACTGTTATTTCTTCCACTTTTATTTCAATGTAGGGGGAGTCCTCAAACTTCTTGGGTATTTTGATTGCCTCCATTCCATATGCAACACTGGAAGCATTGAGTGGTCTGTTTACAAAAGGGGATGCCATCCTGCCTAATGAATATGATGCTCACTTGGAGTACTGGGATTTTCCTTCATTTCCCAGCTCATTTACTCTGCTTGTGACCACAGGTTAGCCGTACAGTGACTGCATCCCTGGTGTCAACAGTAGGTCTAGGTCAGTGTCTTTAAATTAAATGGGTGGAAAATGAAGCCTAGTTATTGGGGTTTCATTTCTGACCCACATTCTTTAAAAAAATGCAAACTTGCAAATGCCAGGGATACTGAATTCTACATGTACTTTAAAAATTGTACTTCTTCAAATCCTGGGCATGGCATATTCTTTCAGCCTAGCCTAGATGGGAAAAAAAAAAAAAGGACTTTGAACTCTAAACCAGGATATTTTAAGAAGGAAAGAAGAAAAAATTATTTCATTCTTGAAGTATGGCATCCTTCATATTTTTTGTCTGAGCTTCAATTACTGTTGAGGGGTTTTTTCTTATTTCTCTTTTAATGAAAGTGTTATGGGAAAAAAAAATAGAGTTCTTTCTAGAATGTGACATAAAAGAAATAATAAGTGAAACTGGGAATAGCTGGAAGAAATAACAACTGTTTTGGTTTTGGCTTTCTCTTACTTCAGTTTTCCATCAGTGTAACTCTCTCGCCTAGCCTGAGCAGTGGCAGTCACATTAGAATTAGCTTTTCCTAAATGCATTCGTGAAAGCACTTGTTTCTTCAACTAGTCTAGAATTAAGCTACACTATTTTCTTCTACACCTATTCATTTGTTTTCTGCTAGATCTATTTGTTAGAGACTGAAGTCCTAGATTTGCTAATCAAACCTCCTCTCAGACACAGATATACACTGACTGGATCCAATAAAGTTCAGTGTTTTCATGTGAAAATAATTTACAAATTTAGACACAAATTTATTTTTTCTTTTTCAGGGTAATAAACCCCATATATTTTAAATAATACTTAACCACTGATCATGTGAGTGACTTTGCTACGTACGCTGGCTTCAGGCTTGGAGTCAGTTGCAGATCTACAGCCTTATTTTGTATTTTCAAAACAGTAAGCATCTCATTTCCTGCAGTAACATATAGGAACACTGGCTCCTTGGCTTTGGTCTGTTTAACTACAGATAAGCAAGTCATTCCAACTTTAAACTAATAAGAAGTTGAATTGTTGCCAAAAAGATGTGTTAAAAGTACAATAGCAAGTCTAAAAAAAATCAAAATACATCATTCATTCCCTCTGGAATGGATTCCTGATGCTCAAAGGCTTCATTTCAATCCCAAAGTAAATATGAGCAACTTTGAATAGATGTGCACCATCTTTTGAAGTTATTTTTTTTAAAAAAAAAAAAAAAAGGGAAAAACTTTTCTTACTATGCTGTATTCTTAAATCTTATTAATCAATAAAGCCTTAAAGTGACTAGTCAGTCACATCTTCCCACTAGGGTAAATGATGGTTTAAACCCTTTCTAAAAATTGCTTCCTTTTTTCCTCTCTTCTCCATCATAACGTTTGTTTTGTTACAGGCGGCAAATGGGCTTTTCTGACTGCACTTTGTCACCCACAGATTCCACTGCACAGTGGGTGGAGAACTGGGGATTTGTGTTCTGTTTTCATGCAGAGCTGTGCATTAAAAAAATGTGCTGCTGCTGTTGTATTGCTGTTCTATTGTGAGCGGAATATCTTACCAAAACAGATTAATAATAGTCTTTCCAATCTAAGTAAAACTAAATAAACCAACTTGAATACTTCCTATTCAGAAAATAAGAATACAAAGAGAAAAGGAAATAAATAATTTTTTAAAAAAGCTTAAATCTCTGATGATTCCTGTAGATGTATATTTGTTTGTAGTTCCATTTATCATAAACTAAAATCTAATCCTTTAATGAAGAGACAAGAGGTATCAATGGTGTCCCTTGTTATTAGTTCAACTTTTCATTATGAGTAATTCTGACCTGTATAATGAAATCAGATTATGTGTGAAAAACGAAGAAATGCTATACTGAAATGCAGTGTGAAGGTCAAATGTGGATTTTGTAGCTGTGGGAGACAGCTCTTTTTTTTTTTTTTTTAATAAACCAAGCAAAACATTTCTGATTCTGAAATGCAATTCAAGAGGGAGATAAAAGGAACAAGAAGAGAGGTGTGGCTTGAACACCCAAAAAAAGGAACTGGAAAATATAATTTCCTAAAACAACTTCTGACACAGAGCTTGATTCCTGGGTGACTTTGTCTAGGTGATCCTGCTCTGGCAGGGGGTTGGACTAGATGATCTTCTAGGTCCCTTACAACCCCTAACATTCTGTGATTCTGTAACTCTCCTCCTTCTCTTTTGTTTTGTGTACACAGGGAATTACAATACTCATGAAGGGTCTGGGTCAGGCCCCTAGTGTTGTGAATGAAAACATATCCACTGCCTGCAGTAGTGGCTCACCATTCAGTACTTCCAGAGATTCATGCTTATTTATAACCAGATTGCTCTGGGATTAATTTTTATTATTTAGAGGTGAAAAATGTCATACTGATGCTCAGGAAGTGAAATTATATGACAATATTGGCTTTGCATTTAAATGTTTAATTTCTGTGCAGTGCACTTGCAGTGAAATGTAGACATTCTGAGAATGATGATGACATTAGTCAAATACCATAAATGTGATTGGTGTGGATTTAATACATTTTAAACACCATTTTGTGTGTTTCCTTTTTCTTTCTTTTCCAAAACTTGATTTTTGCAGAAGTGCAAGAAACATTGAAAAAACTCTGATTTTAATATTGTTGAATGTAGTTGAAAATAGTCAAGCTGATAAGAAACAAAATGTACTTCTAAATAATAATTATTTCAGGATAGAAATATTCAAAATATGCAGTTACCACAAATTATCTAGCTTGCTGTAGGAAACAGTCACCCTCTGTGAAATTAATGCTTCTACTCAAAAAAACCAACAGTCTAAATTCATTCAGAATAAAGACTGCCGATCTGTTTAAATTTAGGGAAAATAATTACATAGTTCAAAAATAATATCAAAAGAATGGAACAGCACTGGAAAGTGTAGTTCTGGGACTCTGTAACCTACACGCTGTGAGGAACAAGGTTTCAAGATACAAATCCACGTTCTGGACTGTCCTTTGTTCGTAAACCACAGGAAAGAGCACTGCCCATTCTCATCTTTGAAAGAGAAAAACAATCCCTATCCCTCTGCCAGCCCAGGTTGTGCTTTGGTTCACCCTCTCTGGTCACAGCTGTCTTCACTTTGGAAAGGTCTATAAGGCTGCCACTCTCTTTCCCAGTGTTCCTAGTTACAGGCAGATGGTGGGAAACTCCAATCTCAGGGGAAGAATACAGCCTCCATCTGCATCCCACGGAAGGCTTCAGCCCACAGAAGGCTGAAGTTTAATCTCTTTTCCAAGTAAGTCAGAAGCACTTGACTCTTAGAAGGGGATGTAAATTCTTGTAAGGCACCAATAACTGGGTTATTTTATTTTTCCTGGTATTGATTTCTCAGTTTATTTCATACTTTTCAACAAACTATCTTAAATACTTGCCTTGTGCTCTACCAGTCTCATTTTTTTTATATTCATTAGTGGTTTATTAGCTTTTGCAGAAGGTTCTCTGGAGAGAACAAGATGATTTCATATTTGGTGTTGTGTGTTGTTAAACTGACTTTCAGTCAGGAGTTAGTATTTGTCTCTTTATTTTATATATTAGTTTAAGTTTGTGAAGGACTTTTCAGTCTTTTAGAAGACAGGAAATATATAAAAGTTATTTTTATTATGTAGATAAGCAGAATAGATCTTAAAAATGCTTTCACACAATCCCACAGAATCTCATGTGTTGGTATGAATAACTTGTAAATTGCTAGCACTAAAAAAAAATCCTGAGCTGCTTCTTTAGGACAGTTCTGTATTACTGAGATATTAATTTTTGCTCTCTACTTGCAAGCCTATGTAAAGAAACATCTATGTCTTTAGATATTGCTGCAGAAGTTACACTTCTCTATTGAAACTCTCAGTTTAAAAAGGCATTACAGTTTTCAATCTTAAATATTATCAAAAATTAAAAAGAAAACCAAAACAAAACACAACAGAGAAATGAGTACTGCTGTTGATCTTGTTTTGGTCTCCAAAACAAATCACAGTTTACTAGGGAAAGATGAATATTATGGATTTGAGGGTATTGTGAGCTTTGACAAGTTTTTAATTAAAATATGGGGAGTTGCACATCAAGCTTTGGGAAACAGTGGGAGAAAAGGAGCATGGGCTGCTTTGATTCATGCAGCTTCCACCCCTCCATGGGGAACATGGGTTTCCAGCAAAGACTTCATTTATGCAAAAGCTTGTCTTTCCTTGACCTGAGCTTATCAGTTTGGTCTGAAATGGAAGACTCTTTATCAGAAAGTGTGATTAACTGTATGACATAATTTCTGATTTAGCTGTTGACTTCAGTTATCTGTCACTTATTCAAGTTTATCCAAAAGTGAATAGCAACTTCTTGGACAACTGATCTTTTGTTATATTACCTCAAAATCAAACACTGCAAGAAAGGATGTGAAGTTTGTCTCACTCTGGCAATGGTATAATTAGCAAGTTAAATTGTTTGCACAATACACATAGTGTTTTGTATGCTTTGCTAAAGAGACAAATTGCAAGCAGAGGGCTTGCAAGGAAGAAGTATGTTTCCCTTTTCCCTGGCAGAACTAGGGACAACAAACCTCAGATAGCCTTTGGGTGAAGCATGCAGGGTCAGGGACTGCAAGTAGGAGCCTACACTGCAAGGGCAGAGAAGGAGAGCAGTTTGGGAAGTGCAGGATGCCTGACAGAGGCAGTCAATCCAGAGAGTTTTCCATGTGTCCAGAAGTGTCAGGGGTAGTTTGACCCAGTGAGGCACTGAAAGTCACCCTTTCAAAAAAAAAAAAAATAAAAACCTTACCATTGCTGAGTTTTCACTACATAATGAGTAGTTATTGCATTCAGGTTTAGTATTTTTCTGACCTAGAAATGTCTTGAAAAACAAGGACCTTTTGGTATTTCTGCTTTTCTCAGTGAAAAGGTTGTTCCTTTCCTTAGAAAGCTCTGGCTGCCCAGGTGTCCCATTGCATCTGTCCAGGTGTCCCATTGCATCTGTCCAGGTGTCCCATTGCATTTAACTTTGGGGTGAAGTTGTAAGTCAAAGCTACCTAACTCAGAGCTGTGCAAGTCTTCCTTTTGCAGTGAAAGGGAACAAGGTAGCTCTGGACAGCCTCATTCATATACTGTTTTGCTGGCCTTACTTCTGGGTCCATGTCCCAGGTTCTGTGAACGGTTACGTGGGGGAGAGTCAAGCCTAGAAGGACACAGGGATGTTACAGGGCTTTGATATCCTGGACTCTAGGTTAGGAACAGCAGGTCTGGCAAGTTAGATTTTGATGCTTTGTCCTTGAGAACCAGGTGATGCACACTGGAGTTATTCTGAACTCAACATTTCACTAGGCTTTTTTGGGTGTGATGGAGTGTATACATAATTAGTACTGGGCTTATTTTTTTTACAAGAAGAAAGTGAAAAACCCCCTAAAGGTGGATCCCATTTGTACAGAAAGTAGGCCAGATTTCTTCGTTTCCCTGATTCATACTCAACAGCACTAGGCCTACAGTTTCCAAGTCTTGGCAATGCTTGAAAAGGCTGACCCATATTGTCATTTCCATAGCATTGGCTGTCCTCCTTGGCAAGGTTTATATGGTCCACCTAATCCTGCATTTTTGAGATTACTTAACTTCAGGTTCATAGCTCTATGAAAGCTTCTGGGACTGAAAATTGCTAATCTTGCGTGACGTGCTGGAGTATAATAGCTCTTTGTGAAGTCCTAATCTAGTGCTTCTTGTATAATGATCACAACAGAGCAGCGCTGGGGGAGGAGAGGGCTCTGGAGTGAAGGCTGTGTTTAACTGAATGCAGAATCTTTATCTCTCAGAATTCATCTATTTCCCAAAATGGGAAGCCAGCAAAATATTTCCCTGAGTTTTTTATAAGGCATCAGTTGGTGTTTAAATTATTATAAACATGTTATGAAAATTGATCTGTGCTTGACTTGCTTTATAGTTGGAACGAAATCACTATTGATTTTATATTTCTGTATTAAATTATATATCATGACTTTAAAGTGCCAAATGCATGAATAAACACAACCCTTTCTTTAAAGCGAGTTGTTAACATGTATTCCCCCAGAAGGTGGCAGCTGGGGAGTTCATACTACTACTTAGTACACTCAGACTACTATAGTGTGAACACTTTGTGTAGTGGAAATAAGATTATGGCAAAGCAGAAAGGGGAAACTACAGCTCCAAGCCACAAACTTCTTATCATTATGCTTGAACTGGGAGTTGCATCAGAATATTGTCCTGAAATGTTTTAATGGTATTAACATCTTCTTCCACAGGGGAAAAAAAAAAAAAAAAAAGACCACCGAATTTTTAAGATATCTCTATTTTTATTTATTTTATATAAAATAAATATGCATAAAGGAAGCAAAGAGTCTCTGCAGAGGAAAGAGATGGGAAGCTGAGGCCAAGTAAAGCAATGTAGGTCTAGGTGGCCGAAATCCAACATGTTTCTGTTGCTGTTAGGTCTGGGTTGAGAGGCTTCTGTGTAAGCTTGTAGCATTTGTGTGGTAGGGCAGAAAGATGCCTGGTGAATTCGAAATGATCAGAAACAAATGGGAGCTAAGGACAAGGAGAGTGGGAGCATGTGATGGTGATAGATACAAATCCCTGCAAGATTTATTGAATGAGAGGGTTTTTTGGATTGACTCTTGAAACTAAAAGGAAGTTTGTTTGAAGTGATAACACAGTACGTGTGAGAAAGTGGGTAGCAGCTCCTAAAGCTGAAAAACTGAACTTGACTGAGGTAAGAAATAATTATTTTACAGCTGTTGAGACTGCAGACAGTTTAGAGATTCCATAGTGGGGTAGTCTGGCTTTTCCTTCTGTGAATATTTCCAGTCAGCCATGAAACAGTTTACAGGGATGGTTGTTCTTTCCTAGTGTAACACCTGATCATGTTTTCTTAAGAATGCTTTTTAGAAATTTTAAAATACAATCTTTTATTCTTTGCAGGGAAGAAGTATCCTATAAATAATCCTAGAACAGAAAAAAAAATAAAACCAAAAAGGCTGCTATTTCTGATGTAGTGAGCTATTTATTTAGCAATTTAGATTAAACTTTCTGTATGCTAGATTAGTTTTTTGAACATTTAAAACTGTGAACAATTGAAAGTGTACCTATTCCAGAAATAATTATGAAAGGTCCATCAGAATAGTCTGTGCTTTACATCAAAATGAGAGAAATGCATTCCATTGGCCACTTCTACCCCCTTAATGTATGTGTTAGCTGGATATATGAAATACCACATTTTGACAGAAATTTTGCAGAGTAAATAAAATGTCATAGAATTTTTGTGCACTGAAAATCAGGAAATAAACTTGCTCATGATGAGCAGCTTTGGTGTTGCTGGAATATTAGAGTGACTTTCAAGAACAGTTTTTATAAACAAAGCTTTATTAAAAGACCTGCTAAATCAGCAGCAATAGTTTCAAATTCTGGCTTCATTTTTGCTCCCTCTTTATTAAGAACAATTATAATTAACAGTTTCTGTGGGAGACTCTCAATTTTAGCTTTAAACCTTCACAGGAATCTCCAGAAGAGTACAACTGTTCTCCATTCTATGAAATTTAATTGGCTTTAACACGGTTCCTGCTAATAAAATAGAAAAGTAATATATCAGTAGGTGTCCTCCCTTGTTGCTTTCTCCTGTTACAGCAATCCCACATTGGTCTACAAGTGCAATTTGATTCACAAGTAAATCAGAAACAGTTTCTTAAGAGCGATTTCTGAGGCACACCACTGCTGCAGAAAGTCTTTGATTAGTGAGTAGTTGACATCCTTCCCTGGAAAACTTCATGTTACAGGGAACATTTTGCAGTACTTCAGGTGGAGAAATTAGAAGACTATTGATCTCTTGTTCGTTAACAATCTTATTACGCTTTTGCTAGATTGGCTGGCTAATGCCCTGTGAAAATTCACCCTTGACTGCCTGTCTTACATCTGCATCTTTCCAACATCACCCCTGTAGGATACTATGACATTTGTTGCTTTCTGTCTCGGTTGTGCAATCTTGTCCTGTGATATTTACACTTATCTAGAAGCAGTTGCAGATCAGCACTTAGTGAGAGACTCCCTAGACACACTTAAGTTGTACAAATGTTAAGGCCCCACACTTACAATAAATATTCTAACACTCATACAGTATTAATAATACAAATTCATAATATTTATAATGCTTCCCAGGGGAAAGAAAGGGAGGTTCAGTTGAGTGTATTACACATAATTTCAAAAAGATTTGGAAACAGCTGCTTTCTTTTCTGGCTGGTGGCAGCTGATGGATGCTGCTGCTGTTGGAGACGGTGCTGTCTGACATCAGGTAATATATGTGCTGCCGAGTTGCTACAGCATCCCTTGGGATACAGCAAGCCTCCTGGCACGGTCCTTCAGTGTGATCAGATACAAGTGCAAGTCATTAGCACTGTAAGAATAGCAGTTGTAGGAAAGCCAGTATACTTATTGCCAAATCTGATGATAATTTCACTCCTAGAAGTTCACTGGAAGAAAACAGTGAGTCACACCTGTTGGAAAATTTCGGACTCATTCCGATTTCCCCGGGGAAGACAAATTGCACTTCGATCAATGACAAATCAGAGACATCAGTCACTTTTGAGAGCAAAATCTTTGTGACCAGATGCCATAGATTTTTTTTCTGGTTCTATGAGATGAACCCAAACCTCAACTCTGCTGCCTTTGTATTTTAAAAATAGTGAAGATGAAGTAACCAGGGAAATGTCCTGTAGAGCAATTAGGAATAGGGTTTATGGAAAAGATCCTAAATGGAGCTAGGGTTTCAATCCTTTGAAAATCCTATCTTAAGTCTACAAGAGGCTTCATTTTCCAACAGATGATATGGTCATAATCATTCAGAGCATCTGTTAAGTGATTCAGAAAACAGTGGTCTGTATAAGTACAAGTAGAGAACAAATTCATGCATTTTACCATTTCAAAAATACTTTCCCTTTCAGTTTATAGGAAGCATCTGTGTTCAGGATAGCAATATTCATTTTGGCTTTCTCTTTTACCTGAACAATTTAATTAAAATTGTTTTATTAGGTTCAAAATTATTTTAGAAGAAAATGTGTTCTGCTAACTACACTCAAGTGGCTACATGCTAAGTTCTTGTCCTTAGGGCAGGCCATAACTCAAGGATGTTTTATGAAGCTCACCTGAAGGTAGTTTTAAATATTTTAGGTTTGCTTTTGTTTTTTATATTGAGCACTTCACGTTCCTCCTAATCTCCCTGTTAAGCATTACTTTCTAATTAGAAATAGTTGATTCTTCATTATTTTTATCTAAACTACCAGGATCCAGGTTAGGATTTTATGTGATGATTATTTGGATGCAGAAGTTGAGTGACTTTGTCAAAGAGGTATTTTTAAATCCACTGTAGGACACCCAGAAAAGTAGCTGTAGCTCCTGCATTATTGATGAGATTGTAACCTAATTAATATATTATTGTCTATAAGTATCACAGGTAAATACTGAACCAATGCCTTCATAATACCTTGTGATTATTCTCACATGAGGTATATCACAGAGTTGCCATGCCTTGCTCTTCTGCATTAAAATTTGAATTATATTTTGGTAGGCACTTAACATGTAAAAATATATTTCTATATAACTCAATTATGTGTAACAAATTGATGGTAACAAAGCCAACTCTGAAGCAGAATAGACCAATTTAACTGTTGCTGTGAGGGGAGAGAGATTTCTTTGTGTCAAAATATGCAAAAATGTGCAGCCTACCAAGTGAATTGATTGATACTGAGCAGAGGGGTTAAGTTTGAATTTGATGCAAAGGTTGTGCGAAGTTGTTTTTCCTTCCTCCTAAAAGAGTAATAACATGTATAAATGTTTATAAATTGTGTATAAATCTTTTTTGAAGAGTATAAATCATATAAAAGTGGTCCTTTTCCATTTTGTTGAGGGGCTATTGCTGATTCACTTATCCAGTTCATTTTTTGAGAGACTTTAGGGAGAAGGGGGAAAATAGTGAAGATGAGGGTGTTGATGCTGAGTTTACTACACTGCAGAATGAGAATTACTTACATAGATGGAAATGATCAAAACACTAAGATAACATTCCTTCTGAAAAAAAAAAAAAAAGGCATCAAAAAAATCTATTACTCTTGTGTTTCATGTTTCAGAAAAAAAGTCTGAGCATTTTTTATACCCAGACTATCATGACACAGTGGTCCACCACTGTGGAGACTCAGAAACTCTCATGCAAATCCATGGTCCAAGAATCCAATCCCAGAAGCAGGAGCACAACAGATGTTACTCCTTCAAGCAGCAACTTGGCTGTTCTTTTTTGTTTGTTTGTTTGTTTTGTGCTGGTAAGGAATGAAAAGACAAAGGTGATGATGTAATTTAAAAAAAAAAATCCCAACTGAACTAGAGTAGAAAGGTGGTATTGTTTGTAGCAACTACTGCCTGTGTGTGTGTGACATCACAGTCACTAAAAAGATTACTTAATCAGACAGTTGAAAAGGGAAAACCTGTACCTGGTTTTCATCATAGTAATGATCCTGGAAATGCCTTTATATCTTCTCAGATTTATCACTAGGGAAGTCCCCTTGCTCTCATTTTGTGCTAGTCTCAGGGCTCAGTTCTTAATGCAGCCCTATAAAAACACAAACCTGTAATACATTCCTGATTTCAGCTGTAAAAGGCTTTTGTTCCTACAGTGGCCTCCCTTTGCTGAAAATCTGCTCTGCGTGAGCTTTCTCAGTGTGTAATTACTTGAGGATCTATAGGTAAGACTTTTCAGTACTTAAATAACTAGTATATGAAAACTCCATGGTGAGGCCTTTCATAAATCAGAGGAGGCTTTGGTGCAATTGATTTGATGATGCAGTTCACTCTAGGGGCGGTGGATGGTGGAGTCTAATGAAGAATATTGAAAAGGTTACAGAACTTTCTCTTGCTTTATGTGCTTTTTGTCTTGAGGCTGGTGCCCGAATGGTAGAAACAGTCAGGTTATTAAAAAGCACATCTTTCAGTTCCCTTTAAAATACAATTTTCTTTAATTTTGTTTCAAAACACACATTTGTCTGGTTTTTTGTCTTTTGCCAGTGCAAAAATTATTATTTCTGGCTAACCATTGCCAGTTTCTGTTTCTCACACTAATGTTTTTTTCTCATGCACTTACTTCAAAAGCATGCAAAAATCTAAATTGGACCTGTACTGTACTAAAAGTGTTCATGACAGAACATACTCCTTAGAAATGCTTTGGCTGCTGTTACTTATTCATAATGTTTTCCTTCCATCTTCCCTCCCTTGCAAGGAGTTACCTTCTCTTGCCTTAGGTACATATTGCATTGTAAGAGCAACGTTTAAGCCCAGTCAAGGATGCATGGCAGCAAAATGTCTAACGGTAAACACTTTTCAATATAGCATTTTAGCATTAAATTCTCTGAAGGCCTCTTTTTTTCTCTGTTGAGAGAGCAAGCACAGTGTTATTGAAGATCAGGCCAGCATTTCCACAGAATAGTAGTGAAGCCCTTTCTGTGGAGGACAGGGCTCATCAAGCTTGCAAGCAGCAAAGCTTTCCTTTAGCAAACACATGTCTAGTTTGATTTATTTATTTATTTTCCTATTTCAGTCCTTCTGAAATTATATGTTTGAAATTAAGTAAAATATATAGTAATATTAATTTGGATTTCTTAATTTGGTGAAAAAGACTTATATTTTGTTCAAATCTTCCTTTGTTGCTTTTGGGTTCTATTTGGGTTTATTTCAAGTTTGGCTTGTTCTTTTTTTCTCAAGACTATGTCTGTCTTATTCTGATTTAGTTAAAGAAACCTTAGATAGCAGTGTTAAGCTTGTGGCACAAAGGCAAATGCCATTGCACTCATACTGCTTTTATATAGCAATCACGTTGTACCAGAAATAATAATCTCTTGGTAAGCTAATTTCAAAATGATGATAATGACATTGATCTCCTTTCTAAAGTGCTTTGAGATTTGCTGATGAATGTCTCGATGCAAGAAATAGATATAAATTATCATCAAAAGCATTCATGTACAGAAATTCCTAAGAAAATTATAAGAAAATTTAAGTTCCAAAGTTTAGTGCTAGGATGGAAATTCTCTGTTCTGCCATTACCATCAGTAAAGAACGAAAACGAACATGAAAATATGCAAGGCCAACCAAGTAACCCTGTGTGTGAGCCCCCCCTGCTGCCTGTGTCTGCCATTGCCTAGCAAATCTGGGACCAAGTCACCACAGAGTTTATCGATGAGGTCAAGGAGAAGCAAAGAAGTGGGAGGTAGTGGTTGGGATGAAGATTAAATTCACTCAGGAGAGATGTCCAACTGGGAAGGGATAGTTAGTTATTTTTCACACAAAACTCTATAAATAAAATACGTGAATAAAAATATATGAAAGGAAACATTTGACAAACCTTATTAAAACTAATAATATTTGAATTTTTTTTTTCAAAGGTGTAACTTTTATTTTCCAACTTTCATCAAACCTTAAATGATATTCAAAATATAGGAGGCCTTTTGCATTTATGCCACTTTAACAGTATATTTTCATTTCACTGTCTTTAAAAATAATCCTTTTTCTGCTAAGATTTTAAATACTGTGTTTCCAGTAGAAAAGATTTGGTAATAAAAGTGCAAGTGTAAGGATTTGCACTCTGCAGCCTTGCAGCTTCTTTGCTCATTTTCACCTGCTCAGCAGGAGAGGGTAGTGGGACTGAGTGCTACAGCAAGAACTATAGCACATTATACCTTTTGTGCAAAAAGTATTGATGTGTAGGCAAGGCAGTGAAGGATCAGATCCCCTGGGAGGTATCCAGGAAAACTGACTGCACCAAAAGTTGTGCTCGTTCAGCTGAAGTGGGATGTGAGTTGCTGATGAAAATTGTATTTCATAGTAGATATAAAATTTGGCATCTCTGGCTAGAAATGAGACCATGACACATTTAATGTTTCCTGGATGTGCTATTTAATAACTGACGTCACTATGAGCTACAGTATCAGTGCAAATTCTTTGTTTTGGTAATTCTGAAGAATTATTATTTGTTAATATTTTTGCTTTCCTGGTTTAATACCAAATACTCACTGAAGGAAGAAGAAAAAAAGATCATTTTGATCAAGACATGAAGGAAATGAAGGCTGGAATTTAGAGACTTTGGGATTCACTGAGAGAGCTGTGGGAGAACAAGGCAAGGCTTGTTCAGGGATTAGCTATAAAATAGTACAAAAAAAAAGTCTTGTAGATTACACTCTCAGGCTATTCAGATATTCAAGGCAAAACATATATAGTTAAACTGTGAAAGTGATTATAGTGTACCTATCTAAGATAATCCTGGAAATGTTGTTTTAAAGTAGACTTCATCTTTTCTGTGGAAGAATGGTGTAGGTTTGCTCTCCATTGTTGAATAGTTGCTCTATATCTGTTTGAAAGCTGCTGAGCTTTAACAGTGTTCAAATGTGTGGAATGCTGACATAGCTTTCAAGATGAAAAGGACATTATGGTGTTTGTGTGAAACTCAGTGGTAATATTTGTTGAGTTCTGTGGGCTTTGACCTAGACTAAGCTATCATTTATAGTTAGTCAAAATAATGAAATTAGTGACATTGCTTGGCAAAATTTAGCACTCCACTATGACTTGGGAACCCCTTCATGGCTTAACTAATATAGGTACCAAAACTGAGGCTGAAATTCTATAATCTCCTTCAGCTATATCTGCTATTAGCTGAAAGCCCTGAAATTTTTATGCTGTGAAACTTGTGGCAATAAACTGTCAAGCTGTCTTTACGTAAAATTTTCAGCAAATTCAGAATCCATCACAACTGCCTAAGAAAAGTCTTTGAAGGCTACTGTTGACCTTGGATTTATAACTGTCATGTTTTTGACATTCCCTTTCTTATTTAAGGTATGTATTCACTTTGCACTGTCTTCATCACAAATACAAGCTGAGATTGATGAGACCCATCCATTAATTCCAGCTTTTTTTTCATGACACGTCTTGCACATCTCCTGTCCCATCTTCAGCCTGTGCTTTTCATATTAAGTAATAGTTTGAACCTGTGTAAAAGCAGTTGACTTGCAGAAATACAAGGGTAACTTGGGCTTTCTACATAATAATTCTTAACCACCTTTTTTTTTTTTTTAAAAAAAAAAAAAAGAGAGAAAAGTGATTCCTTTCAGGGATGCAAAGTGATGATATTTCTGTGTGCATCTTGAAAGTCATTGGAACTTGTGCTAAATTTAAGGTAGTGCCTAACATCTTTGAAGAGCTGAGCTCAGGGTCCTCATTCCTTGCCAAATTAAGTCTCCAGTAATCTGTGACTTGATTCCCATCCTGTTTTGCACTTAATAATAGTGTTGAGTTCTTCATTCTTATTCCTCTTCTAAACTTGTCTTAAGCATCTATCCTGAAGCCTCATTAATTAGATAGCTGAAACAAGAGTCCTTCTTCTGTTATATCTGCTGCAGAATGCACTGTAGTGTGTGCCCATGAGGAAGATCTGGTTGCTCCTGAATGAAGAAACACAAACAAGCAACACAATGCAAAGACTGTAAATAAAGTAACATAGCAATCAAAAAGACAAGTTATCTTATTTCAGCCAAATCCTGAAATAAAAACCATAATTTACTGACAGCCTCATCTTAATCACACTGCACAATCTCAAGGATATTTCTGGGATAGGTTTAGTAAAGCATCACAGTTACAGTTGCTCTAGTGAGTTCAATCTGCCATTTTTTGCTTTCTGACCTGTCAATAAATACTTTCTTTTTATAAAAGCTGATGGGAAGCAACCACTGTGCTGTCAGTGAGTTGGATGTGCTAATAGTGGCACAACCTACTAGGCTGCTGAGTGAATTAAATGGTTTTAGGGACATGTTCATTGCATTTTTCTTAGGTTAAATAAGAAAATCCTGACTGACCAGAGCACAAAGAAGGTGAGGGTAAGGAAATAGCTGTTTTGTCACCTCAGTTCACTTATTTGATATTTTTCTTCAAAGAGTTAACAGAAAAGATAGAGATTTGCTGGAGAGAGTCCAGCGCAGGGCCACCAAGATGATTAGGGGAATGGAGCATCTCCCTT
>JAOEGS010014146.1:26746-60512 GCA_025447755.1 Corythornis vintsioides
GGCTTGACAGTTGTGGTGATTTGCAGAAAAAACCAAGCAAACAAAAAGATCCTTCTCCAGGTGTTTTGTGTTACTGAGATGCGTCTTCTAATATTCTTCTGTGTCTACTCTGTCATTGCCTGTGTCACTGGGGGGGGGGGAAGGAGTCTCACAGTGTGTGTAATACTGCAAGCACTAAAGATGTAAAATGTGTACAAAGTCATCAGTGATCCAGAGTATGCAGAGAGGAGATGGTCATCCTTTGTTACCACAGAATGAGAGGTTTCAAGGGACACCTTGAAACGGCTAGGCAGCAGGAAGGCACTTTTTCTTCATAATACAAAATAAATTGATGATTTTATTGCTACAAGATGTTTTGGATACCATACCTTCAAAGAGGTCTAAAATTTAGACAAATTCAAGGCAGAAGGAAACATCAAAAGTGCAATGGTTTGGATTCAACTTCCAGTTCAAGAAAACAGTCTTCAGCTGAAAAATTAGAACATTATCTTAGGGAAATACAATCTTAAAGCTTGGGCTAAATGAAGATAAAATAGTTAAGAGATCATTATTCAGCTTTCTTAAGGTCTCTGGATATTTTACATGCTTTCTTTCCATAGAATGAACCACTGAGACTCAAGTTGGGAAAACTGTAGTATTATTATTATTATTTGAATACTTTTCCTAGCTTTCTAAAGGGAAGTGGTTCCCTTTACCTACACCCTGCTTCAGTGTGTGCTCTGCTTGTGAACTTCAAGAAACACAGAAAGACGGACAGAAGAAAACAATGTTGTTTTTCTTCCCAATTGGTTTGAGTTTTCTTTCTATCACAGCTCTTTGGACCCTTTGTGGTAGGCTGAGGCTTCTTGGAAGAAGACTTGAGGCAAGGCTAGCCATATCCTCAGGCAAGTGCTAAAAAGCAATTAAACCAACTCATGTAGCAGGTACCAAGGGCTACAACTCTAAAGCTGATCATCTGTGAGGGAAAACTTACTTGTCCAGTAACCCAAGTGCCTTTCCTCTAGGGCAAAGGAGAAAAGTCCTTACACTGTGGGCTAGAGTTTTTGTTTTGTTTTGTGTTTTGTTTGTTTTTTGTGGATTTTTTTTTTTTTTCCCAGGCAAAGACATAATAAAACCATCTTAACCTTCAGAGTTTTTTGTCTGCAGGGAATGTTTGCTTATGTCCTGAGTTTCTCTTTAAGTAACAAAGGAGTTATCTTCTTTATGGTTGAAAAGATAATGAGAAGGCAAATTAAGTGTAAACCTGCAAGATGAGACTGAGTCAGAAGATGGTCTAAATTAAGGCAGAAACAGACTGTTCTCATCATAGTGATGAGTTAACTTGATGTCCAGTTAGGATGATATTGTCTCTTTTACTGCTAAGGAAGACTTTAAAGGAGAGAGATAATATTAATATATACTACTTTATACATATAGTATAATATATGTAACACAACCACCTGTTATCATCCACTGTGGTTGTTTTAGCATAGCTGGAAAAGAGGAAAGCACAAAGATCCATAAAAAATAATTCACATTACTAAAGCTATTTTAAAACATGTGTTGCATCACTTGCTGTTTACTGAATCATATGAAGAGAGCAAACATGGAGCCTAAAGATTGCTAGTGCATATTTCTATGTGCTTTTTCCTAACTGTAAATAACATACATAAGAAAAATCAGATCTCCTCTTATTTGAGGAACATGGTTAAGAAGCTTAACAGCATTTTTCCCAAAATAAACATTTGACAGAGCATGATTTAAACAATTCTAGACATGCTTAATGATGTGATGGAAAGAGTAACCTGAGTTAGTTTTTCTAAAGGCTTTCAGTACCCTCTGGGTTATGTTGACAAAGATGATTCATATACCTTACTAAAAATAATTTTAAATGGAAGGTGAGTGTTTGTTTTCCTTCCTATCTTACCAAGATTGTTGTAGAGGATGGCACAGTAGCAGTCATGTGGGAGAACTAAATTCTAGGGGCAGGTAAATTGCATTGACTTAGTCCATCTTCTCAACCAAAGTGATTAAACTGTTAAGAATTAGGGATTTGGGTTTTTTTTCCACATTCCCATTATATATATAAATACCCTACAGCCTCTACTTGGAATAGTGCTTCCATGCTTGCTTACTGGTTTAAGGAGGGAGGCTTCCTGCTCCTTTTCATTCCCATAGCTCACTGGCTGAACATGGTCATCTGCTGAAAGTGGGGGCTGCAGGCTGCCCAGACTCACCAGCACTCATAAGTCAAAGTCCTCTGCAAACCTAATTTTTGAAACCTTACAAGTAGGACCTGCTGCAGCTACTGCCACCTCAGAAAGTGCCTCAGTGTGAACACTGAATATTGCCACAAGGATGGGATGAAGACTTTTAAAGAGCTGCTGTTTGGTACAGAAGAGTTAAAAGGGAAAAGTACTCTGTACAAGGGCTTTGGATAATACAAAACTGTTTACATCTGGGCTTGTCAATGCTGCACTTCAGAGATTCTCTGCAGAGGTTCTGTACATCCTTTTTGAGCTCTTATCACTGCTAATGTTTGAGATTACTCTGCTTCTGTTTAGCAATCAAAGGTCCTTTGGTGCTTTTTTCCTTCCCACTGACAAAAAGCAAAGTGAGGTCCTGACTGAGTTTTTTTACCTGGAGAGGTAGAATTGGGTAAAAGATGCTTACACCAGATTTGAGAGAATTCAACACACAATCCAGTGTGGTATAAATATCTAAACTGATAGATAAAAATGGTGCCACTTAAGCATATGGGCTACTAAAATGAGCTAGCCCTATGAAGAAGTAAAACTATATTTTTTCACAGACAGAAAATGGGACAGATTGGCAATATGCCATTTTTATAACACTTTTAAATTTGTATAGGTTTCCTAGACCAGGGCTTTTTTTTTTTATCCATTGTACATATGAATTACTTCTAAATTTTCCAGTCCAGACAATTTACCTACTTGAAATAAGGCTTGACCCCGACTGGTAAATTCATACTACAATTCTTGGGTTGTTTTTTTTTTTTTGTTCAAGGGAGCTGTGAATGTGAGTATGGTCATCCAACCTTCTAGATAAATTAGTCACTGGAAACAGTGGGTGTACGCCTAACATACTTCTAAACTAATTTAAAATATCAAAAGAGAAAAACATAAATCAGATATGGTGATGGGGGTGTGTTAGAGGTAAACTGTAGCTATGTTTCACTGGTAATTTCATCAAGATCAGGGAAAAGTTACAGGCAGTCTTTGCTCTTGAAATAATATTATTATAGTTTATTATTATTATTAGGGTTTCAGAGATGTATCTGGTATCTTGTAAGATAGGGATAAAGCTGATCTCTGGCCCATGTATTTAACTGCATTAATACAACACAGAAACTGGGACTCACAGATGGCATTGAGGGGAAGATATAGCCCGATGACCATGACATTTTTAAACATCTTTCCTTTCTATTGTTTCTTGTAGATGAGGTAGACAGCATCATACTTCAGAGAAAATTGCTATAATAAGACAACTGTCTGGGAGTAGAAGTAGGATGTTGTGCAGATAGCGTGGAAGGAACCTAAGAGAAAACACAGGGCAAAGAGGCTGCTTTCAGTGGCAGTGTAGGGAGGGTGCGAGCACTCAAAGGCCCATGGTAGGACCAAGTACTGATGAAATTTGTTTTCCTCTATTGTGATGCAGTCATCTCTTTCATCAGTAAAATCCTGGAAGGTTGGAGGAGGGAGATGGTTCTCTGAATCTGGAAGATTATTCACTGAAAATCTCTAGTGTTAATGAATTCTCCCCATTATCCTGCACGTACTTCATAATTTTACAGACAGCATGAGACATAGTAACAGCATGACCCCTAGGGCCTACTGAATAGCAACAAATACAAGTTGAGACATTAAACCTCATACAATACTGTAAGAAAACCAAAGCAGGAGAATAGAAAAACATCATTTTAAGTTCTGGTGATATTATCCTAAAAATGGAACTGTGTTACAAAAAGAAAAGAAAAGCCTTTGTAATTTTTTAAATCCTAGATTCAAAATGTAACTGTTAAGTCTGAGAAGCAGTTACTCACAGAATTCATGATTTGATCAGTTTTAAGTGAATTGTGAATGCTTTTTCCCTTATATATTGTGCATAGAATTCCCACTGCTGTCTAGACCTCATATAGAGCTATCTTTCAGGCTTCTTTGTTGTGTTTGGATGGTATTACCTGTTAAGCTGTTTTTCAGTAGTAGCAAATTATGCTTCTCTTCTAGGAATGTTTCAATAGATATTTAGATTCCTGTTCACAACTAGGGATATTAAAATGTGCAAATCAATCAATCGCACACCATCATTTAAAGAGGCTCCTGGTTTGGGGTTCACCTGGCTTTGCACCCTGAAGTGGCATGCTATTAGGGGCACTTGTTTTTAGAAGAGCCTTAGCCCAACATATGAAAATCAGTACCTTTTATAATATCTTTATTATACAGAAGTAATTTTATAATAACATTATTATACAGAAGTAATTATTCTGAAGAACAATTTTGAAGACTACACTGAAAGATGAATATTTGAATATTAAAGAAATTTAAGCCCAAGAACATGCTTGCTTTTGTTTGCTGTAGTAAGTTTTCAACTTACAAGAGGAGCTGTATGAATAGAGAATGCTTTGATTCATGCTCATGACTGCTAAAGTATATATGACTCTATAGAACAATGCTTGGTATCAATATTGTTTGCCTTTTCACTTTCTGTTAGAAAATGGATAATTTAGGTCTAACTTGAAAGAGCAGTTGGCTCCAATGATTCTGATAATTGAAATATATGAGAATTCTGTTTAAATACAAATCTAATCAGGATATTGCTGGTTGCCCAAGTGGAATTCAGAGCCCTCTAATACTTTGATCTATGAAGGTCTTTTCTAACAGGAAGGGGAATTAGTCTTGGTTGCTAAACAAACCAAGTTTGCTTTCTTTGTTTTCCTTTGCCTCTAACATTTGTTTCTGTTTGAGGATCTCTTCAATTTTATTCATTTTGATTTTCTCTCTGTGTTTGCTTTAAATGCCCTCTTTTCCAATTCTTCTGTGTGATTCCTCAAATCCCTTCTTTCCACAGCGGTTACTTGCCACTGCTGTCTCACTCCCTTCTTGCAAAAACCTCAGCAGCAACATTATTTCAGGATAATTGATGGCACTTTCTTTATTCTAACTTAAAAATTGAGCCAGATCAAACTATGCAAGAAATGCAGTCTCAGCAGCACTGGGTCTGGCCACTTGGTAGATTATTATCTGATCAATTCCTTTTATGGGGAGAATGCCAGGATGCCAGATCCCTAGCTAACAAAAACTCATGACCTCCAAATTTGCAATATCCAGGAGGAAATCAGCTGATTTCTTGACAGTCTGTTCTTTGGTTTGCATTGCCTCCATGTGACTTAAGTGTCCCTGCATTATATTTTAGAAGTCCTTCCTCATTATTGTGTTTCTTTTGTCACAGGATCTATCAGATCACACTTCACTAAAATACCCTACATTTGTTAATAACATCTCTTACTTGATGCCTGCATTACTTTAGTGACAAAAAGGCTTCACAGTTGTGCTAGCAATTCCCATTTATGGAAAGAGAAGGATAATTCAATGGCTGTGATACTTTCCATTATTCAGAATGACATAAAATTAGTTCCCTTCTCTATTGCAGCTTTTCAGTACAACCTGCTCTTTTTGACCCAAATTTACCCAGCCTCAATTTTACCGAAGTCCCCATGTCTGCTACTTACCCTTGACTGACAACTTCCTATCAACCTAGACCTTTTGATGGATATTAAATAAAAGGAGATAAACAATTCAGAACCACAAATGAGAGTGTATATTTCCTTTATTTTTATGTTGGGGTGCATCTGTATGGACAATCCACTGCTATATTAGACAAAATCAATTTAGATCAGAATGAGATAATATAGGGGTTTTCATGTATTATTTATATTGTATTTATATATTATATATATATATATTATCTTTCATATAAGTGGAAATCAGGTCATTCTGATCTTGTAGTTGTATGTACCTTCTATTATATAATAATAATAGAATTACAGTGTTAATAATTACTATGCCACCTTCCTTTTCTTCTACATGCTGCACTGACAGAGTTTGTGGATTTTTCTAGTGAACCAAATCAGAGAATTTAGCTTTCTGTGGAAAGTTTTATTTACAGGGCTTCAGATCTTCCATCTAGCTGTACCAGCACTTTGGTGGCACGAGATTACATTCTTGCCATATAGATATGTTCTAAGTGAGAAGATAAGGGAATTCTGACTCCTTCATGTGCAGTTTGAATTTTGCAGTTCCCTGCTCGATTTTATTTTTTCCACACCAAGATTTCTGAGTTCCTTAGCCAGCTAAGGCAGATGAATATTGAGGAGGTGTAGTAACGGAGACAAGCAAGATCTTAAACCTAGATGGTTTTTCTTTTTCATTATTATCACTTGTGCCTCATAGTTATGCCATATTACTGTCATTACCAGCAGACTTCTAGTTAAGTTTACCTGGTGGATGGTTTGGTTGTTTTTTTTTCTTTTTATTTAAGGGTTATGGAATAGTTTTACTAGCATCCTTTTAATGTCTGTGTCAATAGGGTCTTAATCACACTGAAATCTCTAGATGTTTTAGATTTACCAGGAGTTCTCCAAGGAAATCAGAATTGCAAAGGCTGGGGAAAGCCCCAGAGGCTTTCCAACTTAATTAGGAGTGAACTCCTTCCCTGTAAATGAAGTGGTTCTTTAAAATGACTTGGAGTCTCCACTGGCATCTTTTGACAGTGCTATGATAAAGTACAAAATATTATTAAAATGATGTTCCCCTCTTGTGACACTCTTTCTTATATCTTGCGGAAGTAGCCGTATTTTCTGAGTACCCATAACATTATTTGTCTTATAATGACTCAAGAAAACAAAAAAAGGGTAAAATAGGTTTAAGGTGCTGCAATATAACAGATCTCTGTAGCATTACAGTCTGGAATCTTTTACTTTTACATATGACATTGTGAATGTGAAACAATCATTGATAGAACAGCTCAGTAATGAATGGGTGAGATAACATAATTTATAATATCCTATGAAGTGTCGCTGTCTTGCTATATTACTTATTAGATTACACTGCTGTAAAAAACAAATGGTATATTCTGTTATTTACTGGTTTATTAACACCTTTACCTCCAAAGGAGACGTGATTTTCCACTCTGCTCAGGTATTCATAGGTGCCCACAAAATTCTTAAAAAGCTATTTTCCTTCAGGTTAACTGAGCAACACCAAATTTGAAGTAATGACAGATACACTTGAGACAAGCATAAGACAAGCAGTTCACATTCTTCAAAATTTGCTCTAAACCCTCTTATTTATGGCCGATTTCTCCATCATTTTTCCTTCCATGTCATCTAGCAAGCAAAATATTGCCTAACCTTCTATTTATGTCATAAATCCCACATGGTAGCATTGAAGCACGGTTTTTCTGTTTAATTCAAAATGGACCAGAATCTGCTTATGGCTTGCCAGGATAAACATTAAATAGCTGTATGAAGGTTGCAGAAATATTTAGGATTTACAGTGATTCTGGATTTCTAATAAGTTACTTTCTGTTTGGAGAATCATTAAAGTGTAAAAGGTTTAGTACATTAATCAAGTCATCACAGTAAAGTTTAGTAAATAGCTCAAATAGAGATTCAGCTCAAAGGAAGAAAAAAGGAAAACAAAAATTAATCTAAAGAAACTCGTAATGCAGCTGATGGATGAGAAAGGTAGATTCAGGGCCTGATTCTTTCCATTTTCCTGGAGTTACCTGTGGTGCTTGGGCTGGTGTGACTGAGAGAAACCAGTCCTTAAGATTTTTTTTCCTATGCTTTTCTTCCTCTGTTTCAACAACAGAAGAGAAACTCAAGGAAGAATGTGCAAGTTGCTGCAGTTGGGTGGGGCTAAGGACTGAACATTTTGCAGGTTAGACTGTTATCCAGTTTTATAACTAATTCTTTTTACAATAAAGCCCTTCCTGAATATTCTAGGTTTTCTTTCCCAGTGCTGTCATTTTCATTCACTGCATAATTTGGTGATGCCAGCTGCAAAAATCAAGAACTTCCATCCCACATTTCGCTCTGGTATGCCACCATGGATGTTTTGTGGTTGAGCTAGTGATCCTCTAGTGAGCCTTTTCCAGTTACTGACTCTTTTCTTGAATCTAAGATGTTTGGAAACTAATATTAAACGGGGATTTAAGTGCAAAATATAAAGGAATCGCATGGTCTGCTTCTGAAATAGCACCAAATTGTATGAGTCTTGTCTGTTCTCTCAGTGCAGTTGTGTAGAGAAGGAGAAATTACTTGCTTATTTCAGGGCAGGGGTGTTTTAATAAAAAGAGAAGAATGAAACAGGGCGAGTTTAACTATTATTGCTTTGATTGCTGCTGGCTCATTAGCATTGGCCACGCTCCTTCAGATTAGCAGTAATTAAACTGTGAAATCAGACCGATTGCCTTAAGCTGAGACACCATACCAGGCTGTCAAGAGAAATCACAGGGGATAAATCAAGGGCCCTGTGCATCTCGGATCACCCTTGGCATGGGTGAGAGTGTGAGAAGCGGAATAATGAGGACATTCAGTTTTTTTGTATCTGGTGAACTCTTGGCAGACAAGCTTTGGAAGCGTTGTCATGACGATGACAACAGCAAGGATAAACTCTTACTCCCACTAGCTGTGGTTAATGAAGATGATAATGAAAAATTATGCCAACATTACTGCAATTTTTTTATTCCGACTGGCACTTGTAACCTTACGCCTAATGACACAACACAATAGTGACAGTAATTGTGCATTGATAAATGGGGTAAAGATGCTGAAAAAATGTCTGACTCGAAGATATACAAGTTTAGTTAGCTGAGTAATTTCTTCCAATAAGCATTTGCTTTGTTCTTTGAACTCTCACTAGGTGGTTTTGGACTGTGCATGCCAAAAAACATCTCTAATCACTTTTTATTGTTTACAAAAGAATAGGCCCAGCAATTAAAGCAAAGAGCGCCTTTGTTTTATTTCTTCTAAGCAGAACAAACGCGATCAAGATAAATAACAGTAATAAAACAACAATACTTTTTACAAATTCTGAATGGGTTTACAAATTCAGTGCTTGTTTAACTGCTGGTTTCTGGGACATCCAGTTTGTCCTACTCAAAATGTAAAGCTTTGGTGGATAAATCTCCAATTACATTATGTAATGGCTGTCTCACCCTCCCATTGCCACTGCCTAAATGCCACTATTTATTTAGATTGCAATAGCACGTGTCTTTTTCAACCATAGCTCCTAAAGCATTGCACATGGGAAAGGCTTTCTTTATAGATAGATAGATAACATATATACACAGATAAACTAAGGATATGGTTTAGCAGTGTAATTAAACCACTGTAAAAACTTTCTTCTCTCTTATCCCACCTTCATGCTTCCTTTTTGTTTCTTGCATTAAGCCCATAGCCAAACATGGTGAACTTGTTCAGGGTGCTAAATGGGAAAAAAATCTAATTGCTTAATACTTTTTGTAGTCATTTGCTAGTTCAGCTCCCTGATCCAGAGAAAGGCTGATGATGGGGCAAGAGAAGCAGCAAGGGCAAGCCAGCTGAACAAAAAGCTCCACTCTCACCTTGAAGTGTGAAGGGTATGTTTGACTTTGAGGAGCATTCTGCACTTGAAACTCTTATTGCTTTCCAACTGAGCACTGTGGGACCATAATCCTGAAGAGGCATATGGAAGCTGTTCAAAAAGGGCTCACAGTAAGAACAGTGGAAGCCACTAGTGCTTTTGCAAACACATCTCACAGTGATTCCCAAAGGGCCACACGGCATGTCAGGAATCCATCCTGCTCCCCGGGCCACCCACTTCCGACTACTGAAAGGTTGATGTTGTTTCAACAAGCAAGCGTGATATGGACAATGCAGAATAGCAAACTCTTTCAATTTATGTAGTGGATTCCAAGTCTGCTGAAATCCAGCATCCACACTCCCACTTTAGAAGCCACAGCACTTGGCTTTAAAGAATAGCCCGATTGAATGTGTAAGTATACTGCAGTACAATAACCTCTCTGGGATTAGACAAATAAATGCAAATGAATCATTTAATGCAAACAAATCACTTAAAGGAGTAAGTGTTGTTTTATTTACGCCAAAACTACCTAAAAGAATAGCTCTTTTGATAGCTTTAGTAAAGTGTTTGGGTTTTTTTCTATGTAAAGTTCTACTATTGCTCACCAGTGGCCTCATTCCCTCAAAGCTTTAGAAATCTAGATTGTCAGATATGGGATTTTTTTTGTTGTTAAATCAGTGTTTGTTTTGTTTTGAAGAAAAAAAAAAAGATTAATCACAGAGCAGTTGGAGGTGTATCAGATATACGAGGGTTTCTCCTTGACTAAGTGGTATTTGTCTCTTCAGTTCTTGAAAGGCAGTATTAAGACAGCACGATAGTGCTTGTGATTCATGGTTGCAATTCCCTTTTTATTGCTGAACACCAGCAGTGAATAGGAGTTGCAGAAGGACACATTTCCAATTACTTTGTCTTAGAGTTCTCCATTGCATCTTAACAGAGACTTCTCTATCTATGAAAGCGAGTGTAATGCAAAAGTTTATTAAATATATATATATGCACACATCCACCAGAGAAAGATGCCTTTGCTTTTTGTCTATCTTCTTAGAGTTGGCTTTGTCTCTGCTTCTTTGTTGCCACTCTTGTCTCTAGATGAATGACAACCATTAGAGAAAGGTATTACATGAAGCAGTGTCCAAAGAATATTGGATGTTTTGGGGGAAGAAATGTCATGATTACTGAATCCTAAGTGGTGGTCTCATTGCACAACATGACAGAAATGGCTTATCAAAGCAAGATCATAATTCCCTCAGTATGCAATTTGAGGGAAGGGGAGGGAGGGTCCAAGTAGGAAATAGAGATGTTGATTTCTTCTTCCCAAAGAGGTATCTTTTCCTAGGCTATGGTTTCTGGGGGCCCTTATTCTATAGTAGGATGGACCAAAGTCTTTTACCTGTGCAGATGTGGAGCTTGACGTAACTCCCATGGAATTTCTGCACATCAACAGTTATTTGGCTATTTCTTCACATAATAGTGTGGGGATGGAAAGAAAGAACAAAAGCCTCAATTACATTTTCCTTGAGCATTTTTAAACTTTATCAGCATCAATTTTAAGTGATACTTTTAAAAAGCAAGACAGGAAAAATATCAAAATACGCCATCTAAACATTAACACAGGGCACAGATCCCAAATTGACAAAGAAATCAGTACTGGGGAGCAGTCTGGAATAAAGGATCAAAAGCAGACACAGTCTCTGAAGAAAGGAGGATAACAGTACAGAGTGCCATGCACTGAGCGATTTTGATTTAAAGCATTTTAAAAGAAAACTCCATTTACTTTAGAGGCTGACAAAAGTTTATATATTCATGCATGAGTTCTTTATGTATTTAAGAGGGTTGACAACAGACAAAGGGAATATTTGATGAATGTTCAGGCAAGATTCTGAAAGTCAGAGATCATTGAGAAGGGACAGAAGGTTTGGGCTTTTTCTTACAAATATCTGCATCTTTTTGGCACTTTGTGTTTCCATTCTGTGTGCTGAAGCCAGACAAAATATTTGGGAGCTGACTGAGGAACTTAAAATATATAAAAGTTTTAGGAAAGCTCACATCCTTTCAGAACTTCTTTTTCATCTTACCCTGTAATGAAGGACATTGGCTAAAATTAGCCACTACTAGGACAGTTATAGAGAAACAAGGCTGTGACTTGAATTCATTGAGAGGAAAGTGGGAGAGAAAACTGATGTAGTTTTGATACATTTCTGGTTTTAAGGCTTTTGATGGACATATTTCTTTCAAATCTGCCCCGTATCAGCATCAACAAAAAAAGTCTGGGCACATGTACTTCAAGGCTGTCACTTTGCAGACCGGTATTTCAGCATTTTGAAGGGGCTGTGTGAGAGATAGGCCCACATTTTGGTTTGCCCTTCTGTCCAGGGGCAGTAACTTTTGCAGAAGGATGGGAAAAATAACTGAGAGCAGTAACATCTAAACTACCTGAGCAAAATTTGTTGGACTTCATCTGCTACAATGCATCTTTCCTGCTAAATTAACAAATCTTGAGGTTTCAGAAATTAATTATTTGTGATGAAATTTAGATTGCAGAAGAGTGGGTGACCATACAACAGATACTGCAGGTAGATTTTTGATATGATGACCAGTATTATAAGGTACTCAAATAGTGAGTGATTATTTTTTATTTTAAAACATTCCTTATGACTTCAAATATGTAGAAGACAGAGTCATGAGGGAATGGATTATGTTAATTAATTATTGTTACATTGATGAGAGCAGATTACCAGACTTTAGGTAGCAAGTGTAGGGACCTCTAGGTCTCTACAGTAGGCTAAGAATCAGCTCTTAGTGCTTTGCTGAAAAAGGACCAACCAGGTGACACAAATCAGTGATAACTCTACATCACACTGCACCAGTTCAGAAGTGCTAACATTTCTGACTGAACTGATGTCAGCAGAATTTATGCCAGATTAACTAACATTTGCCAATACTGCATCTACTGCTGTGTCCACACAGGCCTTTTCTTCTGACTCAGTTTTTGTTCTTGCAATGTAATCAGTGGAGTCACTGCACAAGGAAGCTCTTGCTCCTTTGAATGTAAGTTCAACTCAAGTCACTCCACATAGTGCTACAGCATCCCCTAGCTGTTACTTTTTCAGTAATCTGAATAGGTAATTTTTCTACTCTGTGCACCAAAGCGCTAGTCTCTCCTTGGCTTTTTCTGTCTTGTGCTGGCAAGAGTAGTTGCAAATTAGTGCATAGGATATCTCTGAAATGAGGAAGAAATTGTTATCATGGCCTTCTACTTCTGCTCCTACTTTCTCTGGTGAGAACCCATACTTATTAGTAGGTAAATAGTCCTGTTGTGAGCCAGAACAGCAGAAGGTAGACAGGAGTCACGTTGCAGGAAAGGTATTGAGGTTGTAAAATGCTTCACACAAGCTGCATGTGGAAGAGGAGCAGCATCAGCAAACTCCTACTGGTAGCTAAACTAGAAATCAAGAATGCGCCGACACCCTGTACCTTAGGCCTCAGCTGAAGCCTGAAATAACCTTAAGCCCCTATGATTGTCTGTGGTATGTCAATGGGAGGGATGGCAGCAGAGAAGGGATCTGCTCTGCACACTGTACGAGGGCTTAAAAAACCACTCTGATCCTCACTGTTTTTCTCAGAGATCACAGGGGTGAGCAACCACCCTCACAGCCTCCCCAGCTACAAAGAGTGACTGTTGCTTTGGCAAATGAAGACCTGTGCTCCAGCTGCTATAAATGAAGTAGTTCAGGGCTGCTCTGAGGGTGCCAAGATGCCATTGCCAATATGGCACCACCTCATCTCAGACACAGCGGGCAGAAGGAACTGGGAGCTGCTCAAAACAGCTCATGGCTGGCGCCTGATGATCCGCAGAGAAGGCAAGAGGTGGCCAAACTGGCAGGCAGCATAGGATGTCAGCACTATGCCTGAGGCTTGTGTTGCTGTGTAAAACCTTGCTGTAGATTTGCACATTTGGCAGTGGCCATGCAGAGTGTGACTGTGTTACCAGAGCCACAAGCTGCCTCTGGCCTCATCCCACATCTGGCTGCTTGGGTGCTGTCAGCACTGACTTCGGACATAGGAGAACAAGTGGAACGGTACCTTTCAATGAGATGCGAACTCTGCTTATGTTTCAGAGTTTTTAATCTTAAAGTAAAAAGGCAGATTCATATAGCTTATGAGGCATCTATTCTGGTAGAAAAGTTTGGAGAGGAATTGCTTACTCCTGCTCGTGATTCCAGGCTGCTTACCCTCCCTTTCATCCATCTCACTCCATATTATACTAAGCATTTAGAAATCAACTCAACTCAATGATTTTCTGATTCCTGTGACTTGAGGTATATTTAATATCCAGATAGTTAATTTAACTTTTCAGCACTCTCCATCATGTGACTTACATGATCTTTGTGAGCTTTTATAGCAAAACTTCTATATCAGTGGGTATGCCCAAATGAATATGGGAAGTTCCCATCACCCCACCTAAACTGGAAAAATGTGTTACACTTCTGAAATGTAACTTCAAAAGTGAACAAGAAATTATGATGAAAATTACAGTCCATGGGGTTTATATTCACTGACCCCAAAGATAATGCCTTTACAAAACTGATTTCTTACCTTAAATCTCTCCTTCTTCTAGTAGAATTAGTTGTATAGAAACAGTACAATAGAGACATTACAATAACATATTGTTACTTTATATCCTGGAAACAACCATAGATTTTTTTTTTAGGTGTTATAAATGCTGAAGGATTTAAGTTGTGAACCCATTTAAGTCCATGGTAGTTTTGCCATTAACTTCACACATCAGGATTTTGTTCCTAATACATTTGAGTCCAATTTTCTCTATTATTATTTCTCTATTATGCTGTTACATATTTAGAAATTGTACCAAAAAAGAAAGCCAGAAAATTAAGTAATAACCTTGAGAAGATTATTAATATATAAAGCATGTGTTGTCCTCTCTATTTTGTTTTCCCTTATTTGAAACTGCCCCTTCCTTTTAGTAGAACACAGCTGGTTTAGTGGGGGATTCTGTCCATTCCATTGTGATAGAGCATACAGATGTTTGGTAACTATTTTAAAAGTTTTCTAAATCTGCCCTATGGTGCTATTTGTATTAATCAGATCTACAAATGCATGAAAGGTTAGGACTGTTGAGATGGCTTTTCTCAGGTTTTATGTGTTTTTATTGTTATGTCTTTCCAGAATTCAGTCCCAGAGCTAAAATTTCAGACTCGGAATTTCTGTTGGCAAAGATTTCACTGCTTTCTAAAGTGGGCAGCATGTTGCATAATCTAACAGTAATATCAGTTATCATATATAAGTGAAAAATAAATAAATATATAGTTGCAGCATTGGTCAGTTGATCCTATTGGCAGAAAATTGTCAAAACTACCTATTGCCTGGTAGCCTTCTGCCTTTGAATTAATCACTGCTGGCTTCCTGTAAAGTCAGTGGAGAGAAATAGAACATTTAGGATGTGATTCTTCTGGCCTATTTTAGATATCTAGTTTGGGACAAGATGAACTGCAGCCTAGAAGTGTCTATTTCTCATTGCTCATTATAAAAGGAGTCTAGACATCTTCCAGAGAAGTAGGCAGCCAGATTGCAGATGTTTTTAGTTGGCATTGTGTGTCTTCATGTGGCATGGATGACTAAAAAGGCTTGTAAGCTCTATTTTGTTAGAATTATTCCAGTACAGTAAATTTAAGCCTCACTACTGAAAAATGAGAGCTCTTTTTATAGGTTATTATTTTGTAGATAGCAATTAACCACTCAGAAGAGCTGCTGGTTTTGACACGCACATGCTCAGCCACTTCATGCTTTAATGTTAAATTATATTTGACATTTAATTTAAGCTCATATTGCCTTCATTCAAAAATAAACCCTACTGCATTAGTAGTGGGAAGGTGGAGGGATAATTTTTCTCCCCAAATTCACACTCAGTGAAATCTAAACTGATTTTTCATGCTTAGTTTTTCAAGGATATTATGTGCATTCTTCTGAATATAAGTCCGTGCAATTGCTTAGATGTGAGGGAAAGAAATCAATGTATCTGTCTTAGTAAGCAATTACAACATAAAAATGTATTTTTAATAGGTGCTTTGAAGGCTGCACATACTGTGAGGTTTGTTGCCCCCTTGAACCGATTTTAATCAGAATCAACATACACCATTATTTGCTGAGCAAAGCAGCACTGATTTGGTGGTTGTACCACTGTGTAATGTGAGCTCTTTGGCTCTTATAAATCAAGCCAGGGTGAAGATTTCACTGACTGATGCACATGTAATAGCAAGGTATAGAAGGAGAAGTGATGTTTGTCCTGCCTGAGAGCGGAGATCTGTACCACCAGGACCTGAAAGGAGGCTGAAGGGAGATTGCTTCTTCCTCAGCGTGGTCTGGCTAGTGTGAACCATAACTGATGCTTTAATTTGCAGACTCTGTTTCAGTCATCGGGTGCATCCCACTTGGTCTTAAAAGATCCAGGGCCATGTTTTACATCTATCTACCCTTTATAGCTATTCATGTTGCAAAAAAAAAGTGGCCGTTCCAGGCAAAGAAACAGAACATCTCCCCTCCAGAGCACTGCTGAGTGAAAATTGAAGTTGGCATCCTGAATCCTGCTTTCTGTGAAAGACCACATGGGACACTTAGGAACACAGTTTATTGAACTAAATTAGAACGAGGCTATCTATATTCTCTTCATCATTTTGCCTTTCAGTCCATCTTGTCTGCTTTAGGTTTCTGTGCACACCATGACCAATACCTGCTGGGAAAACTGAAGTCTTTGAGAATGGTGGAACTATTACCAGCAAGGTTTGCAGTCAGTGGGAAGTGGGTGGTGTTTATTCAGGGGAGCTGGCCACCCCTGGCTATGGCTTTACTCAAACCAGTATGAGTCAATGGCCATGAGCCTCTGGCTCTTCTAGATGGAAACAAAACAAAACTAGAACCTCCCAACATCAAATAAGCCAGTACAACTAAAGCTCCTTTGCACATTTGTCTTTGCTGTTAAATTGAGCGATTTATCCACCTTGCAAAAGACATTAGCATTAAGGGACATAGTCTTTCTCAGATGTAATTCATTATTAATCTTAATGGGATTATGCTTCAAAGACCACTAAATGCACATCTTCAAAGGACTTAAATTACTCCTTATTATTACTTCTGACAATAAAATAAATAAAGCTTAGTTAAATTCTACATGCTAAACCCATTTTTTTTCCTTTTCACTGTGCCAACCAAAGTAAAAGAGAGCATTAAAAAAAACCAAACGAAAACAAAACAACAACAAAAACCAAAAACCATAAACAAAACCCCAGAAACAAATACAAATACAAACTAAACTAAAAACAAACAGAACCCCAAACCCTCCACTCAAAACCTTAAGGTTTTAATGGATTGTGATTAACAAATGATCATAAAACCAGGTTGAAGACATATGAAAATTTATTTTCTGTCATTGGAAATGTATGCAACATCAAAAGGATGACACTGAGAGAAGTATAAATATTTAACATCAAACAAATTTATTAATATAATTACATAGTGCAAAATGTGTTTCCTACTATTGCTTCAAAAATAAATGCTTAAAATTGATATTACAAAGCAAGCATTAGTGACAATGTGATCTAGATAATAGGTAAATAGCTCTTTGGGTAACATTTGCTTTTAAAACAGCAGCAAAAGCCAAAATTTCCATTTGTCTCTATTTTCTAATGCAAATTCTTCATAAGCTTTGCACAGAATAAACATGTTCAAGCTGTGCCCTGGCTATATGGAGTTGTGTGACAGTGAAACATTTTCTGATGTTTGTGTTAATTGCACTGGAGCTGGACTCTTCCTAGGGGTCCATTAGGTCGCTGCACAGAGTCATGCAGAGGGACAAAAGATAACATCTTGGACAAATGGTGTAGAACGTTGCTGCAGAGAGACTTACCAGATGCTTGGGTTATCCCCAGACAGATCTGGGCTGGGGTACGTTTCAGTCACTCGTGCCATGGTGCCTCCTCGCCTGCAGACAGCACCTCTTGCCCATGTATCTGGGTCCCTTGGCAAGCTCTCTTCCTCAGTTCTTGAGTCCTGAACTGAGCAAGCACATTCAGGGTATAAAAGAAACACTAAAATTAGGGATCGGTGTTTGTGCTACCCCAGCTCAAAACCTGTCAGATCTTGTCCTTTGCTACAAGCTGGAGTGGGCTCCACACTCCATCAGTGCACAGTGCAGCTCTGTATTTCACAGGTTGTGCAGAAATGCAAGGATCTTCTTTAGCCTTTTAGTTAGTGTTTATTTAATTATGTACTCTTCCATTAAGGGGGCTTCAAGAAGTGACATCTCTTGACACTGGGGAGATATATCATCTATGAGGAGGTTCATCTCCGTTGAGACATCTTTCATTCAAGCTCTTGACCCATATCAGAGATTGTTCTTTCAGGTCTCATCTGCTTTTGAGGCCTCAAAACTTCAGCTTTCCCTCCATGCCTGGGGAACTGCTTGCTCTATGGTGTCTTTAACCCATACAAAAGTCAAGTATACTGTTGGGTGGGAGGGTTATTTTAATGTCACCTTTTCTCCACCCTTCAGTTACTCCAGTAGGCTCTGCAGGTCCTCTGCTGCTTTCCCTCTCACAGAGTGCTTGGGATTACATCCCTCTTCCCTTCACCATCATCTCTTTGACTAGGAGGCTGGTCATTTGGAAAGGCACTACCTCAAACTTTATGGGGAGACATTCCTAGATGGACACTGTTGTTCTGGAAGATGTCCATTGGTGTCATCAATCAGTTCTTCAGCATTCAGGCAATTGCAGAGGTACTTGAAGCAGTGTCTCTACTAAACAGATGGTGAGTCCTGCCTTCAGTTTTCCAGATTCTCCCAGTAACTGCAGTTGTTTATAAATGTGGACAATGATTTTCCCCTAGCTACCTAAGAACATAAAAAACATATATCTTGGATTGTGTAAGTCTGTGTCCAACTGCAGGCAACAGCAGGATGTAGTAGGGCCAGTGTGTAGTGACACTGCTGATATATTTCCCCAGCTTTTGGTGATTTGCAGTCCAGGGACTTCCTGATCCACAGATGGTATCTTTGTGTTTAATAGCCTTTGATACATTTTTCTTCCTTCAACTCGCCTCCAACATTCCCCTTGAAATTGTGGAGGAGAGCAGATGTGCCATTCCCAAAATTCATCATGTTACATTAAATAAAAAACCTGACACTGAGCAGCATGCACAGCCTCCGAGTCTCAACAAGTTTCTTTCATAATACATTTAAGCAGTCAGGGCTCTCAGACTTGGTGGAAACAGATGCAGCAAGCTGTAGTCTTATTCAGTTTGTCATGACTGGGACATGAGTGATCCTGCTTTTTGGTTAAACTCCATTGAATCAGAGTGAAAGAAGTCGTCAAGACAAATCTTGACTGATAAGACCAAAAACTGGAGAAGTCATTAAAAAGTTAAAGCAAAGAGCAAGGCAGGACCTTGGTGTGAGGTGAGGAGTTCAAGTACTGGCAAGATAGGATGGAGTCTGGGTACAAATGCAGGCAGTGCAGGAACAACCATGAGGATAACAGGACAAGATGAAAAAAACAAAGACAGATGAACAGGGTTAATACCCACAAGAGAAAATATTAGGTTCTGAAGCTAATGACTGAGGCCTCATCAGGTTTCAAAGCAGGACAAAAATTCCTAGGGTGATCTTCACACAGATAATTGTTTTGTGTTTGTGTGCAAGTTCAAATTGTATTTGGATGACATCCATCCTACTTAACTTCGTAGAGAGTGACTGGCTCCCTGGAATAATGTGTCAGCCCCAGCTGGGCAATAAGTTGTTGCTCATCATCCTTTCACAGCCTTTATGCTCGAGTAAATCCCCATTGATCTGCAGTGTGGTTTTGTCTTTAGAACTGTGGCTTTGTCAGGCCTGGTCAATTGGGTTTCCAGCTACAAGTCCATCTTTGTAACTATGAGAGTCAGGGGAGGCAGCAAGGCTTGTATTTGAGTGTTAAAATAGGTATGATTCTCCAGGTGCTCATTACCTCTTACCTTAAGTTAGGATGAGTTACATATGTCCATCAGCTCTTTAAATTGGGATAGTCAGGGACATTTATGTGGGTTTTGGTGCTGAGATCAGACTGCTGAGACTGGACAGTTAGAAGTATGGCTCATGAGGTTTCTCTCTGTTTATACAGAGTTCATCTGAACTAAGTAAATTTAAAAATTTTAGTAAATGTATTAAACCTTCCAAGTGCATCTGTTAGGATCTGCTGTGACAAGACTGAATGGGAGTCTGTAAAATTTTCATGGATGCCTGTGCAGACTTTGGAAGACAGTTGCCATGGTTGAAGTAAACAAGATATGGCAAAACGTGCCCAGTATACAGGACATTTGTATTTTTAAAAAACACCTTAGATTTCTACTTTGTAAAATTTAAGAAAGCTTATTTTTATTGGACATCTATTTTTTATTTTACAGTGTTTTAGCTGCAGTATGAAAAACTAAAGAATTTTCATTATCTGCGCCATCTTTAGCTTTATAACATAAATGACTTCTGGGAGGGAAGCAGGCCCTGATACAAACATGAAAATTGGACTATTCTGTGTCAGGTCATCTAAGAATTTTCATTTTACAACATAGAGTATAACTGATGTGTTTAAATCACAGAGGGAAAAAATTATACTTAAGGAGCTTCAGTGAAAGTTTTGCATTTATTTTAGGAAAAAAGGAAAATGTGTACAATGACTGCACAGAGATGAGCAGCTCTTGGACATAGAATTGTTAACAAGTTAGAGAAAAACTGCATCATTAGGAAGACAAGAAGTAGGAAAGCAGGATCTAGCTTTCTTATTTCTGGATATTAATGGCTTGTATAAATGTCAGAGGCCAGATAACTGACTTTTATTGGTAATAGCCTGAACTGTATTACAATGTGTGTATGTAGCTGTTATGGCAATATATCAGTAAGCTGCCACAATAGGTCAGACCTAACTATATAGATTATAATGGGGTAATATGCAGGCTCAGGAGTTCTTTTTGGAAAGGATCCTTTCTGTGCTTTATGTAAAAAACATTTATATGTATATAGTCAATTGCTATAATGAGGAACCATAAAACATCTAATCCAGCAAGACACTTAGCATTTGTAGGGCCAATGTACATTGAAAAATATACTTTTCTCCTACAAAAATTATTTTCTGATAGATGCCTTATCTAGAGCATGTAACGGTGAGCCAACAGTGCAAGAATTTTATCACCTTAGTGAAAGTCATGCCATATTGTGGTCTATGCTGTAGTTGTGCAGTTGTTTCAAGGATAAGGGCAATTAAGATTACTTGCCTTTGTCTTTAAAAATTGCTGCTCTCCACTGTTAAAGACACTCCAACAAAGCTGCCCATATGCTGAAGTTCGGCTATGGTGATTCTTTCCACATTAATATTTGCAGTGCATACTTAAATGTTTATGATGAGAAAGTGTTTCAAAACCTATGGTTTTGGTGCAGCAGTTAGTATTTTAGCAATGCATAACTTCTTTGATTTGTTACTTTCAAGATCTTCCGCCACGTCACGCTGGGGAGCCTTTGCCTGCTGGAACTCATGGTCTTCTCTTCAAAATGCTTTAAGAAAAAAGACTGTACCTTAGTGTTTCATACTTTTGGGGTATAGGAGCTGAATATTTTAATTTTTAAAATACCTGGGTCTAAATGAGCAAGTTTTCAGATAAAATCAGTATAGAAAGCAACATGATCAGAAACACAGTTTCTACAGTATCTGGTGAAGCGAAAGAAATTCCACAGATGTACGAGAAGAGCTGGACTGACAATGAATTGGACCAATAGATACTGTCACAAGTAGTTGATGTGACCTTTGGGCATAGAGTTTGATACCACATGCAGGAGGGAAGGTTGGGAGTAAAGACCAGCAGCTACTCAAGGAGGAGAATTCTTCCATTTCTGTTTGTCTTGATATCAATAGAATTGAGGTTAGATCCAGCAGACTCAGTTGATGGATGATTGGACCTGAAAGAGTTTGAGACCCAAGCCAATTTATTATAAAGAAATAATATTTTGTCTCCAATGGTAAACCACACTCAATGCAAGTGTCAGTGTTAAGAAAAACTTTACAGCTCCTGATCTAGAGCAATTTGGACTTCTCATTTCTAACTATATGTGTTCTAAGTACACTGTATCTATACAGTTTAAAATTAAGATAGATTTTAAATCTAAAAATAAAGATGAGGTTTTGAATAGTCTTAGAAAAGAACAAGTTATTTCCAGAGCTCATTCAACTTTTATGATCACTTCCATGTAATAGATGAAAGTTCTCCTAAAAATACTGATGTACCATTACCTAATTAAACTATTCTATGCAGTACAACCTCAGAAGCCTGGATGCTTCTAGATTTAATCTCTAGTAAATGTAACTTCCTGCAGATAAAGCAGAGAGTTAGGAAAATACCTGCTTTTCAAAAGAGCTGCAACTGAAATTATAGTATTTCTTGTACAAATACAGATCAGTCGGTATGGATGAAAACAGAAAAGGTCAGCTCAAAAAAAAAAAAGAGATTTGTCTTCTTGCCACAGGCTTTCATTCGCATTCCAGTTGAACCTATTTTGAAGATTTTTTTAATTATTTTTATTTTATTTTATTTTATTTTATTTTGTGAATCTAATGAACCTGTGTATGGGCCTGTGTAAAGTTGTGCACTTCAGAAATATCCAGAGGGGTTAATGGAATGAGAACATCTTTCCTGGGGACAGGATTCAGTCTTTCTCAACAACTAGACAGAGGAGAGACTTGGTATCTGGCTATGTGGCACAAATCCCCTTGTTTAATTTGAGCTTTGAATCAGGATCCCTCTGTAATCCAATGGGCTATTCACAGAAAGTATTAAGATGGGGTAAAAATTATCCCAGAAAAAAATGAGCTGCACCTTGCTGTGAGGGTTAGCCCCAAACTCTTGAAAGGAGCTGTGAAGGCATCAGGGGAAGGCATCACTTACCACCAAGCTGGCAAGATGCTCACCAGCTCGTTTGCAGGTGACAAGGCACAGTCCTGCACCCCAGGTGGGATATCACCACATCCAGCCATGCCATAAGGCCCTTCTGGCCTCTCACACATTGAGCAGTAGGGAGCAGGTCTGGCCCTTGGCACCTGCACACCTGAAAGAGAGGATGTGCCTCCTAATCACAGCCTTCAAGGATAGTGCTACGGTTATTTTAATTTTAATTTATATTGTGTTTATAAGTAGTCAATGGCAGCCAAGGATTAATGCTCAAAACAGCATATGCTGGTTGATTGTTAGGAGTAATGCTATTTAAAAGTGATAGTGCTCAAGCTATAAATGGATGCAATTTAATGGATAGTATTAGTAGCAGAGCTGTTCAGCTGAAGCCATGGCTAAAAGGACTCTGGTTTAATAACTTTCTAATTACATCTGTATAAGCTGGGTCACTTAGCAGTAAACTAACAGGTTTACATTTCCTTATATACTAGGTATCGCTCTGTCTATTAGCCCTACACTAGAATTGCAAATAGAAAATAATTGGGTTGCTTTTTAGCCTCCCAAAATGGTTTAAATTAATGGCAGTGCAGATCAACACAATACCTTCATGTGTGTGATTTTAACCTTCATTGATTTTCTCAGTTCCAGGGCAGCATGACATTGGTTAGAAAACCATGCTGATGTGATGGCTGTAAAGCCGAGCGGTGGAAGGAGATTTACACAATATTAGATTAGTTCCTGGTATTCAAGAACACATGCTATAGAAAACTGAAGGCTCTGTTCTCCAAATTCTAAGTGTTTGGTGTTATTCCTCAGGACACAGAAATATAGTACCATTTTGTTTGTGAATGGTTGACAGTGAAGGCTTGAAATCTCTGAAGAAAATCTGATGCCTGGATGAGATGCATCAGGCTAAGTGGGAAGAAAGGAGTGGCTTTAAACAAACAGGCTTGTGGAGGTTTCTATCTAACATCTTCCACACATAGCACGCTTTAAATTGTATTAATTGCAGTGGTGCTTGTTACCATGACAGCCAGGTGCTGCAATTACATCACACCTTAGGGAATTTTGTACTTAGTACAGCATTTGGAGTCTTCTTCCTTATATTTTGTTTTTATTTTGCAACTTTTTTGTACTTCAGGCAAGTATTGTAGGAAACAGAGATGTGCCATGAAAGAAAAATGCATCTTTATAGTCCCAAGGCACCACAAGCCCTATTTAGCCATAGCCTGAGGAAACAGTAAAATGTAATGATCTCTATGGGGATCAAATACAGAGATTGCAGCTGTTTTTTTCCTTTGCAACTGCCCAGGACAGCCAGGACTCTCTGAGAAGAGCTCCTCAGTGAGAGGAACATGTTGCACTGTGAAATGACTTTGACAACAAGCTTTACCAGGTGAAAGCCACAGCAACCTCATCCAGATGGATTAGCCTAAGGTCTAGCCATGAGCTTCTACATAATCTAGACACTTCAATTTTGAGGAAAGGCTACAGCAAAAATCTATATTTAGGAAGACTGTCCTTTTTCATTGGGATGCTTTTGAACTGGAGAGCTGGTTGCCATAACCAGGTGTGTTGGTCACAGAAGAACATTAGGGCAGGACAGTCACCTCAGTGTTGTGAATCCTGAGACAGACATGAAGGAGAAGGAGGCTCAAGCACAGTGCTTGAGAAAATACATCTGTTAATCCCTTCTTTAGGGCTGTTAAGCAGGCTCAGCTGTCATGCAAGCCTTGTGCTGATGATCCACTACATATTTTTTCTAGAAGTAGCTGATTTGAAGCTCACCTAAGGTACATTAATTACTTTGAAAAGTAATGTAAACAAAGATACATAGTTGAGGATACATCCCTTGGGCAAACTTGAACCCTTTAGACTGAAATTGTGGATTCAGACATTTACACCCAACCAGTAATAGTTCATGGATCAGGTTTCCCACCTGATGTAGCAGCAGTGGTATTTTATTTGAATCTGTCAGCATTTTCACATCATAAACTTCAGTGTTGTAGTATATCTCAGCTGTTTCTAATCCCTGAGAGACAAGACTTGGCATATAAATTGCAAACCCATGTATTAATGTGAATAGAAGAGGATAAAGTTATGTCTAAATTATGCAATAAATTCTATCGATTTTTATTTCAGTTACAGATGCACTCTGCCAAATTCTTGTAAAACGTGTTTTTCACTACAAGGAATTGCATGTTCATTATGTTTTTACATGAATTGATATTTTTTATATTGTTTTTAAATGCTTTCAAAATAGCTATTATTTTTACAGTAAACAAGCTTTAGCTAATAATGTACAAAAAAAAGAATATTACTCCCTAATATTGGAATGGCATCTGCAAACCAAATGAAGGTCCTTTGGCTTTGGTCTTATTCTTAATTTATGTAAAGGTTTGCTAGAACTTTATTTTTAATCTTAAAGCTATGTATTACAGTATTTGCTGACAAAAATGCACAATGCAGTGAGAGGCAGAAAGATTATTATTGTTCAAATGTCACAGCATTCAAATGTTGGAGAGATTTCTAACAGTATTAATAAAAATACATTTATTTTAATATTGAGTATTTACAGAAAAATGTTGGTTGCGTTTTTGAACTTAATCCCATTGCTGGTACAAATGTATTTACCTATGTGCTGAGAGGGAACTCAATTGATTTTTTTTTCTAAAAGAGAAGAGAAAAAAAATCCCTGGCAGATATAAAATAACCTCCAGCAAACAGAAATTATGTACCTAGGATATGCAAAACATAAGTGCACTCCATTCTGTGTGTAATACTGCACTCACATGATAGCTTGACAAAATCAAATTTACTTCACCTGCCTTTTAATGACTTTTGAGCATTCTAAAGAGATAGAGCTATTGTAGCTGAAGTGAACGTTTGGCATATTAGTATATCCCAGTCCAGAAGTCAATGGGTTTTCTCATGACTAGGGAGTTTTTACTGAGATGTTAATTCAAACTTCAAAACTGTGAGACAAGTCAGATTCTCTGCTGATTTAAATCAACTCAGTGCTTTCTTTCCCCCCCACCTCAACCCCTACTGTCCAAACAGACTATCAGGAAATAGTGATGTTCAGCCAATAAAACACAAGTCAAAGTCTTTGGAGATGAGCTGTCGAGTAATTAGTGATCCTGAGCTCAGGGTACTGTTACTTAGCAACTTCTGAGAAAGGATTAACCTTCCTTGGGCATCCCTTCCACTGCATTTATAAAAAGACTACTTCTCATGCTCATTCATATAGTCTGATATGTCTCCTACAGATCAATCAGAGATTTCCCTGAAAGAAGTATATGTATTGAGTTGCATGTCCTGTGCAGTGAGCTGGGTGCATTTGAGATAATCAGCATAGCCCAGTTAATCTGCCCATGTGCAGTAATGCAAATGTGCATGACACCTTTTTCATGGATAAATTGACTATACAGTGCTTAATCTGGGATTTCACTATAATAATAATTCATAGTTCAATTTGTTCCAATATATGTGTTAATATATTTTTTTATAGAACACAAAGCAGAATAGGCTGACACACATACAGTGACTTTTTCTGTAAGATTTCCAGGCAATGCTTTGGTCAGTCTCACAGCTGTTTATAATTCTTCAACAATAAGCCAAATTCCCCTTTCTTCTGTACAAAAGAGAGTAAACTTTGGAAAGTCTAAATACTTGGAGAGGCAATTGAGTGCAGTGTGAAGACTCATTTTGAAATGAGACTTACCTGTATGTGAGCATCATCTATTATATTGTGATCTCTTCTTAAATATAAAATCCTCATGAATATTAATGGTAGGTTCCTGTGAATTGTCTAAACAGGAAAGAACAGATTATCTAGAAAACAGATCATTTGACATGACTGGTAAAAGACCTTATGCTGTAGTAAAATGTCTGGACAATTCTTTATCCCTCTGAACAAAATTGCTGCTTTCACAATTCCTATACTTTTTAATATCTTTTGTGCAAATAGTTATATTTGCCATCTTAACTTTCATGCTTAGTATTATATAGGACCACAGAAACGGTGATTGGAAGGGACATGAGAAAGTCTAGACCAACCTCCAGCTCAAACTGCAGCTATCAACATTCTCTCAGGTCAGTCATGGTATGGTCCTCCTAAGTCTTGAAAAACCACCAAAGGTGAAGATTCCACAGCTTCTATGAGCATCTTCATCTCTCAGACCACAGATATGTCATCTAACACTGCTGCAAAGTGTTTGGCTCTGCCACCTTTGTAACTAACCCTTAGCTAGCTATAGGCTGCTACAGATTGTCCTTTCAACTCCCCTTTACCAGACATACAATTAACTTAGAGTATGAGCATTTGCCTGATTTGCTTTTTCTTCATGTGTTATTTCTAGCCTCACTGTCCAACTGCTGTGTATGCTCTACTCAAACCACTAAGGGGTAATTTTCTTTTAGTACAGCTTGTTCCCACAGTATCCTGTACAACATCTTTTCTCATACATATGGGGAATGGAAAGCTAAAAGCATCTGCACTATGAAAAAGTTCCTCCACTCTCTGATGACTGCTTTCAGTAGGTGGAGGTAAAAGTTTCAGTGATAGCAAGGGGCAAGCCTGGGCCCAGGTTATAAATGATCTGTAAGTTTAGACAACAACCACTCTTGGTTTTTGGCACAGAAACAGTCAAGAAAGATTAGGCTTATAGGCTTCATACATTTTATTTTTTTTTCCCACTTCATTAACCTGGATGGCCAGCAGGTGATAGCAATTTATGCAAATCCTCCTCTCCATAAGACATTTTACCTTTTCACAATAGGCAACAGAGCAGATGACACAGCTACAGACAAGAGGGTTTTGAAGACCCAATTTAAAATCTGAGCTACCATAATTTTTTCAAAAGCTTTTCTAAGGATAAAGTAAGAGTGTAATCCCTTAGTTTGGTGCAAATGTTTTAAGACTTTGTGTTTCTAAAATCCAATTTGAATTAGCCTTGAACTTTAAAGCTGTTTATGTCTACTGAACCAAAAGACACCATGTGATGTGTATAATAGAAAGTATTGTACAGTCTCTCTTTTTCTCCTCCCTTTCTGACACTGGTCTATAGTATTTGCCAAGAATATCATCCAAAAGCAAAATGTCATAACTTTAGAAAAAGAAAATGCTAGTGCCTTTGCAGCAAAGGACTTACAAAGCCTTCTTTTTCTTAAGTTTCTCTAGCCTTATTATTTATTAGGAACTCCTGCCACCAAATATGCTTCAGATGAACCTGACATTGTGTATGAAATTATTTCTGATATCATGTTGTATAAAATGTTCCTTGATACTCGTAACAGCTTGGACAAGTCTGCTGCATCTTTGGGAATCAGTGCTTGGGGAATCTGCATGCTGATATGACTTGTGAGAGGAGGGTACATCAGATAATGAGATGCTGACTTGCTCTCATTTCAAATCATGTATTATCTAAGAAATGAGAGGAAGAGGTTGGGCAAACTGTCATAAGTTCCCTTTCTCCCAACATCAGCCTGCCAACACTTTTACCCAAAATAGTTATCTTTATCAATGTTTGCATACTTTCAGACTTTTATCATCAATTCTTTTCAAAAGTCCTGATACTTTTGACCTTGGAGTAGGTCACCCATTTGTGACTTGGATTATTAACTTGTTTATTAACCAATATGTGTTGGTAGGGAGTTTCCAAAGCACAAGGATGAATAGTCCTTTGATTATGATGGTAGCACAGTAGTCACAAGGCTGAGATTCAAATGTTGCTCTGACTCTGAGAAGTCAGTTAAGGTTAATACTATAAAATGATGTAAGCCTCCCATTATGACAGATTTAGTACCTGTCTTCCAGCAGTATTATTGGGGTGACCACTGTCTCAGAAATTCACCATGCAGATTGCCCATTAGGTGAGTAGGAGCTTTTGCATATATAACAGATCCTCTATAAAACTAGCGTGCTGAGCAGGGAACTGCCTAAGGAGGCCAAAGAGGATTTAGCCATGTGTCTATCAGGAAACAAAGGAAATCAGGAGATACGAATTGCGATTAAAATCCTGAACCTTCTTCTACTAGTAGTTTGGGTTTTTTTATCTACCAGCCAGTTTTCAAGAAAACAGCAGTAGCTGGAGATGTTGACAGTGGACAGTGTCCTGTAGATCACCAAAGACATGGGACAATCAGATTAAATTTCCTTATTCTTTAATTATACTGACATGTCTGGTCTCCTGGTAGATGTTATAACTCATCAGCACATTCTCAGATATGGTATTTCAAGCTGTTGCATTGTACATGGAATAATTAAATATTTGTTTGGTTAGAAGGGTATAGCATGAAAAAATCATAGGATCATTGAGTGGTCAGGGTTGGAAAGCACCTTTAAAGATCACCTAGTTCCAAACCCCCTGCTGTGGGCAGGGACATTTTTCACTAGATCAAGTTGCTCAAAGCCCTATCCAACCTGGGCTTGAACACTTCCAGGGATAGAACATCCACAGCTTCTCCAGGCAACCAGTTCTAGTGTCTCACTGCCCTTATCATTATTTCTTTCTTCTATCAAATTTAAATCTTTCTTAAAACTGCTACCCATTCTCGTATCACTACAGTCCATGGTAAAGAGTCTTTCATCTTTCTTAAATGTCACCTTTAAATACTGAAAGACCACCGTAATGCCTTCCCAAAACATTCTCTTCTCCAGGCTAAACTGCCTTTCTCTCAGCCTTTCTTCATAGCAGATGTGTTCCAGCCCCCAATCTTCATGTGTCCAAATGACTAGAAAACAATGAGGTATAAGGAAACTGGCAGCATTGCCTTTGGCAGCCTCTATAGTGGGATTTTGGAGTATTTTCGTTGTTTCACAGCAAATTTGATTTATTTTAACATTAATAACAATGTAGACCTTATCCTAAGTTGCACCAAATCCCTTTTAAAAGGTAGAAAGATCTTCATGTCAGGCTACATTGAACACACCTGACATCTGCTTCCTACTTCTGTAGGTGATGCTTCTGTTCAAAAGCTAGTACCTGTTACAGTTACTTTGCATTAAACTGCAGAGATGACCTAAAAAATGATGGCTTAACAAAAGAGAGACTTAAAGCAAATGGATAATCAACAAAGCTTTATTTACAGGGTAGCAGGCCATTATTTTAATGTTTTAAACATCTGGCTTTTTTGTCTTGTTCTGTGACTGAGTGGGAAAAAAAATCCATAATAAGTGTAGTTTCCTAATAAAAATAATATGAACACGAAAAATCTTCTTAGCTTTAAAAGTAAATGTCACGATCTTTGTAAAAGCCTTTTGATACTGTTTGTGAGACCAACATCTTATTGAATTACTTTTGTGCTACTTTTCCACTCTCTAAACCCCACTCTTCAAAGCTTTATGGCTGCACATTGCTGTGTGAATAGGCTTATGGATGCTACGAACTCTTAACAAAAAGTCCATTATAATGATACTTTGCTGTTTCAGGGATATTCAGTGTATAACAATCCTAATGGTTCTGGTGAAGTAATAGGTATGGAAATGCTAGGTAGAAGATAGCTACTCCCTACCTGAGTTACTATACGAAAGCTTCTGGCTCCAGTTATCAGTGATCTAACCACCTGCAGCACTTAAACTTGCATTTTATCCCCAGCAGTAGTCCCATTTTAGTCTGTAGGACTGCATACATGATTAATCTGATTAAGGTCTAATTAGTGAAAGAAGTGCAGCCATCAGTGCTGTAGAGAGAAAGCTATGCCCTGAGCCTTCTGTCTTCCAGTCTCATATTTAACCCCTGTAACAAACACAGGCATGAGCTTGTATGTGTCTGCATGCAGAATGTTATTCTAACCAAGCATTTAAATTCAAATGTAAATTAGTTTCATATTTGTCCTTTGGAGAACTAGACTAAAACTATCCATTTTTATTCTAGACATTTCAGAGGCTTAATCGGGAACATTGGGTGAATGCAAAGATCCCCTTAAAGGGGAAAAGTAACAAGTGAATATTTGTTTGTCCTGCTTTTAAAACATCAGGAACATCTTCAATCAGCAGTTAAGGACTTAATCTCCCCATGAAGTGATTAAAAAGCAAAGCTGCTCTGACCCTGTGTGTCATCACCAGAGAAAGGTGGGATGTGTCTCCTCAAAACATTTCAGCCCACAGCCAGAATTGTCCTGTAGGCAGACCTGTTACTTTCTATAGCCACAATAACCTAACAAAATTACCCAGTTTAACCAGCAAAGAAAGATGCCTCAGGTTGGATAATCTTAATCTTTTAGGTCTTTTTGCTGCTAAACTCCATTATAAATGCACACTGATGGTAGCATTTATTTCCAATATTTAGTGGTACATGTTTTGCAGAATAAATAGTAGTGATTGAGCTTCGGGGTCTTTTTTTGTTAAGGCAGTCACAGTCTGATGTGTCGAAGATGCCTTTATCATATTTTCTTATGTGACAGGTATATAAAAGGCATTTAAGTTCTTGGGGAATTATTGAAAGAATACTTCAAAGGTATATTTTTTTCTGTAAATAATGGTACTTCTTAAAAAATATTCCCACTCAAATGTTGATCATCAAAGTCCAAATCGTCATGCAGATATTAATTAGTTGAAGTAGGCACACACTGGGAGAAAACTGGAGAACTGGCTAATGGAATAACTGTGAAGTAGGCAAGTTGGCAAATGAAGGCATATAATACAAGTGTATGTAACATGAACATTGAGACTGACTTCACAGTTCTTTTTGTTTGTGAAAATGCTGGTGATTCCTTAGAGCATTGTGAATTTTTGTAAGCACTGAAAAGCCATACTAAGTAAATATTCACGATTTGGTATTGACAGTGACTTTCCAATATTTGAAAAATTTCACTTACTCGGGATAAGGAATATAATACTGGATTAATTAAATGCCAAACTAATTGACGCAAATAGCGAGTATGTAATAATTAAAATGAAAAGTTCACATAATAGTTCAGATAAAATTTATCAGATTCTGAATATTTGGCAAATATTTATGAATTATAAATGAACAGCTAGAAAATTAATTATTGACTTGTGAATTATTTACTAACCAGAACAGATGTTAAAGTTCTGCATTATTTATTATGATGCATTTATTTCAGTGCTGAATATAATCTATGAAGATAATAGTGATATTATAACTGTATTATTTAAACAGGTTGATCAGTTGTAATTATGATCCCTATTTAAGAGGGAAGTCTACTAAAAAACACGGGAAGGGAGATTTTCAAAGGACCCGAGGGGTGGAGTTGCGAAGTCTAATGAAAATTAATGAGACTTGCATTTCTGAATCCCTCTGGTGCTTATGAAAAATCTTTCACAGGGAGGTTAAATTGTATGCCCAAGAGAAGTCAAGAGCTAGGAGTAGAGGGGAGTTATGGTCGCTTCTTAAATTTCCTGCTGATTGTAGGCAGTGTCTCCTCTGGTTTGTGGCTGGGGTTTTGGGCTTTTTTTTCATCATGTTGGAATGCAAGAGTCTCATTAGATACCAGGCATTCCCATCTTGAGTAAGCAATTCATCCCTCTGATGGTAACAAATTAATTGTGTAGATATTCATATGTTTTGGGTTTGCTTACCAATTAATATATCTTTATTTTCCCCTCTTTCTCCCCAAGACTACATTGAAGCAAAATGTCAGTCTTTTTATTGTTTAATGAAACTAACTATCCTTTAGCAGCCACCTCATTAAACTCTGGATTTTTCATTACTTATGGGTAGAGCTGAGGTAGATTGATTGTCTGACTGTACATCCATGGCATAATATCCTAGGAATATCATGGAACTGCAGTGCTAGCTCTACAGTGAAATGAGTGAACTTTGAGCCATTCTGAAAAGCAGATAGAATTTCTGCCATCCCCTATCAGCAATAAATAAATAAATAAATATGATGGGGTTTTTGTCCCTCATCATTCTGCTTTTGACATTTTCCACAAAGCCACCTTTGTTTGTTCCTGCTTTATGGAACTTGTTACAGGAATCTGTCTGAACATCTGTCTGTCAGCTGTGATATTTAAATTAACTGCATTATGTCCCTCTTGCTTAATTTTAAGCCAGGGTAAAAATGCTTTAATGTCTTGTTTAACTTAACTTTTCCAGTGCCTATTCTGATTTTCAGCTGCTTGTTAGCGTTCTTTCATCAATGTCTTGCCAGTGAGCTTAGAGATTTCATCCCATAGTCGGTGAGTTCATGGTACTCCTGTTAGCTAGAAATCCAGTCTGCAGGCAGGTCTCTTTTGGTGTTCGCAGAGGGGAGTCACACCTTATTCAAAAAGGATGTGCCATTCGTGAATACCAACCTACATCTTTTCAGCTTAGGCAATGAAGAAAAAAGAAAATGTCTATGGTAGCACAAGGAAACCTGTATACCTTTTTGTTTTCTTCTGGTTTATATTCTGCTATATAGAGAAAGAGATGTTGTAAGATTTGCAATTTATACATCAACTTCTGGCTAAAAACTTGAATACATCTTATAAGTTTTAATGATTTAAACTCTATGACAACCTTATGAGGGACTGAAGTTCTGCTGTGTCTATTTTGTTAATAACAAAACTCAGAAACTTATAAATGTAGTGACTTGCAAAAGATTATACCAAGTGTCAGGGACAGGCTTGGGAATAAAACTAGAAACTCTATGCCCACTTATTACTTCAGTTTCCCAGTGTCCAAAAATGTATGGAAATCTGTAATGCAAAATGCTTTGTTTGTCATTGTTAGCTCTGGAGGGCTTTGTATGCTGCTTTGATGAGATCTGGCAAGAGTCTGAAGATGGAGATCACCCTGCCCCTTCCCACTCATCCTCTCATGTATGTCTGCCCCAATGTATGCCAAAAAAATGAATAATTGTAGTTTGAAAAGCAGAGTATTATGTATAGAAATAAATCAGTTTGGGGCTGAGTACCTTGGAAGAGTCAGAGAGGTCTGATGAGCTCTGTAGTTAAGGAAGTTTTCAACTATCCCCCTCACCTGGAGTAAGTGCACTGATACCAAACTATATTTTGCCATCTTGTGAGATGGTTTTATGTTGGTGTGACTTTCTTTGTGTGACCAGGCCATGAGAAGATGAACAGGGCTTTCCATGAAGGTGTTCTGACCTGTCCCTAGGCAGGGATTTTTATTTGACTTTTCTCCATGTCATCCAATGACAGGATGAGAGGCAATGGGTGCAAGTTGGAGCACAAGAGGTTTAGGGTCAAC